>JAJOOJ010025795.1:0-19620 GCA_029582625.1 Solanum boliviense
AACTATTCAACTCAATTTAAGCATAATTCTATCATCATTCAATCATAAACAATAACCCCACTTCATAAGCCAACTTTAGGAAATTTGCAAAGACATGGATTCATGGAATTTCCTTTCTTAAAACCATCAATAATAACATAAATCATCATTAAAAAACATTTAATGCAAGAACCCAAGCTAGAATCGAAATTAGGATTTTGAGTTTTTGAACAACTTTTGAAATCTTTTGGATTGACTCTTTGATTGAAGAAGGAATCAAAGATGAAGAGTCCCCATACCTTAATCTTCAAGAACCAAACGAAATTGGAGAAGAAATCAGTAGCCACCATCCACCCTAGCTCCATCTTTTACCTTGAGTTTCCATGGGGTTCTAGAGAGAACCTTTTTGAAAGAGGAAGGGGTTTTTTTTTTTTTTCTAATTAGAGTAATTTAAATGGAAGAATTTTGGTCAAAAAGGGTTTTATAATTGCTAGGAAAGGAAAAAAGAATAATAGGGACTAAACTTAGGAAACGAATTAAGGACCCACAAAGTTAAACTTAAAAGTGTTCACTAAACCCGTCTAAACTCGTCCTTTTGGACAGTGCTTCACTATTTCGGCCATAACTTTTTACTCCAAAGTCGGAATTGGGCAAACTCGGTGGCATTGGAAAGAAGACTCGGAGACCTTTAATTGGATAGGTAGTGGTCCACCTAATTAATTTTGAGATAAAAGATATGACTATTTAAAGTTGACCCTTACAACTCACTAGCTCAAATGAATAGTTTCTGGACGTCACGGTCATTCCTTGACGTTTGACCTCAAATCTCTTTAAACTAAACTTCAAAAGTCATTTCTCATCATTTCATCAAGTTCTCAACTCCAAACTCACATGTGAGGCTCTAGTTTCACTAGTTCATTTTTAGGGTCGTTACAAACCCCCTGTTATTTGACATTCGTGTCACCCCTTAATTTGAATTATATTTTTATTCGATAATGTCTATTCCTATGATTGACTTGAGCATATTCGTACTTGACTTTGATTCTCAAACACATACCACTCCTTGTGGGATTCGACCCCAACTCATTTAGTTGGGTTATATTACTGACTAACGATCGTTGACATTTAGTATTGGATGAAGTATCCTGATACATGAAATCAAAATGGCGCCACTGCCGGGGAATGGTATTGGTTGAGAATCTTTTGTTAAGTTGAATTTTGTTCTTGTTAATTATAGTTGAACTTACTTATTTTTAGTTTTGGTTGCTTGTTTTGTTTTGAAACAGGAAGTATGAGTGTGAACGGAAGCAATGGTAGCCAAGTAGGCCACCAAGACAACATCGGCAACCTCAACAATGTCAATGAGCCTAATGCTAATGACCCTCATCTTATAGGTGGAATTGGTGCCATTCACTTGCTGCCTGTTGAAGGAATCACGGTATTCCATATTACTAGCACTATGCTTCAGCTCTTGCAATTAAAGGGGTTGTTCGGTGGTTTGGCTCATGAAGATCCCCATGAGCATATCAAAATTATTGTTGATGTTTGCGGACCATTCTCCTTCAATAATATATCCCAAGAGTCGGTCCGACTTAGATTGTTCCCGTTCTCTCTGATGGGAGAAACGTATAAGTGGCTGGCTGAATTGCCACCAAACTCAATCACTTCTTGGGAAGAGTTTATTACTGCACTTCAAGTACGATTTTTCCCTCCCTCAAAGATGATGACACTTCGGGACAACATTCAGAGCTTCAAGCATCTGGAAGGCAAGCCAATTCATGAGACTTGGCTACGATTCAGGAAGTTGGTGCTGCAATGCCCAACTCATGGCTTGCCTGACAACGTGTTGCTACAGTATTTTTACCAGAGCCTTGACTTGGTAAAAAAGGGTGTTGCTAACCAACTTTCTACTAGAGGTTTGATGCAACAATCTTATGTGATAGCAACTTAGCTCTTGGATGTTATGACCACAATCAACCGGGCATGGTACACCCGTGAAGACCACGTCTCTCCTCTCACATTCAAATTGACCAAGGAGAAGATGGAGAAAGACCAAGAGAGGGACCAGAACATGGCCAAGATCATGACACAACTTGACATTTTGTCTAAAAATTTCATGGGAGCTGGTGCTCGGAGTGTCAATGTCGTGGGTGTTGGGTGTGTGAATCACGAAGAAGCCAAGTTCGAAGCTTTGTATAATGAGGAGGTGAATTTTCTAGCCAACCAAGGTGGTGGTTCTCCTTAAAACTACCCGAGGCAGGGTGGTAACCAAGGTTGGAGCAGGGATGAAGGTTGGAGAGATCGTGATAGATAATTGAGGGATCGAAATCCCAATTGGAAGGATATGGAGAAGGATAGGTATGTGACTCCCCACGAGCGTCAAAAGACAAATGATTTGGAAGGTGGCCAGTCTGAGGATATGTTTTCTTGTATCATGAACGTAGTTGAAGGGTCGGACAAGATTTTAAAAGAAATGAAAGAACATGTGTCAACCCTTAGCCAGACGGTTACCTTTCATTTCTTCTCTATCAAGTAGTTGGAGACCCAAATAGGTCATATCTTGTCTCATCTAAACCCGAGACAACAATGGGGCTTTCCTAGTGATACTATGGCTAACCCCAAGAATGAGGTTTGAGCGTGGACTTGCATCATGCCGCGAAGTTAACTAAGGTGTTGCTTGGGAGGCAACCCAAGTTCTTATTTCCTTTCTTTTTGGATAAAAATAATGGTGTGTTGATTGTGCAGGTCAAAGTGTAGAATGTGTTTGAAAGGTGTAGGTTGATGAGCCAAAAGTCCAATTGGCGACTCAAGAAAGAGGTTGGCGACCCCTACTTGGACCGCCATTGCAATTAAGACAATTTCAAATTGGAGTCTTTAAAACTCGGCAAGCTTGGGGGCAAATTGGCGAATCGTCGACCAGGTCGGCGATCATGACCTAGTCCATCGTTTGGACCCCCACATTAACTGGAGATTCTGTAAAACTCAGCAAGTAGTACCCACTCGGCGTGTCGCCGAGTGGGTCGGCAAGTAAAACTTATGTCGCCGAATAAGCGAGAACTAGACGGCTTTTAAAGACCAAAGGTTTAAACTTTCAAACTATTTCATTTTCCCTCACTTTTACACTTCCCAAACTCACACCCGCATTATAGTATTCTATATTTTTGTATTTTTACCGCATTTTAGTCGTCAAGTTTGTGTTCGGAGTTGGATTTCTTTGCCGCCTAGTGTTTCAAATTATTTATTCGGCATCTAAGGTTGGTTTTCCGAACCCCAAATTCATTTTTAGCGATTTTTACTCATTTGCAATTGATTTTGTCTTAGTGATGTGTTTTGACACCCAATTTTGACCCTCCTCTCTTCTAATTTATTGTTTTCGAGCTTTTAATTTGATAACGTATAAAATTATCCTTTTACAACTATTTTTACTACTATGACTATTTATCTTGTAAATTATATGTTTTATTATCGAAATTACTATTATCACTTATTATACCTTTCTTCTTAATTAATCGATTGTTTTCACCTTATTTCAAGTTTCGCATTTATTAAATCAATTATAAGTTCTTGTTTTGTATTCATATCTTATATTAATATAAAGTCATAATATTTTTTTTATTTCATAAACTAGTAATTGTCATCTTATAATATTCGTTATTAGTTTAGAAGCCCAAAAACTTTACAAGAAGAAAAGAAAAGACCCAAACAAAATCCAGCCCAAGCTAGGATGTAACCCAACTTTGGCCCAAGAAAGAAGCCCATTTTTACACTCCTCCTTCCACGTAAGCGCCACGCAAGCATCCACATTGGCGCCACATAAGGCGCCAACATACCAAAACACATGCTTGACATACGCCTTCACATGTCTCTGATTGATCAGCACACGCCTGCCACTTGTCTCCTCTTCATTGGTCGGTCAATTCAAAATTAAAGCCATAGAATCCCAAATATCCTTAACTACCTATTCTACCCTCCTTTAATCCACCTAAAGTGACCTAAATACCCTTGGATTCCCAAAAACCATCTATTGTTTTTCCTTTGGTGTCATCAGATGCCTCCCTCTCTTTCGGCTTCATCTCCATTTTTGACAAAGCTTGACCTCCACCCCTCAAAATTTTAGATTCGGCTTGGCCATTTTCGCGCAAGTTTCCTTCTTCCCGTGGTGTGTGGCAGAAGATTGTCTACTTCTATGTTCAAAACGCATCAAATCCTTGCGCTTCAGTCAAGACTCACTATTTTGGTCATAAGAGATCAATTGATTCTGAAATTTTTCTGCCATGGTATGATGTACGAAATTCAAAGGAGTCTTGTGACTCGATTTTGAAATAAATTTTCCCGCCTAAAGAACCCTACGGGAACCTTAGCTTTTACTCTATAAATACAAGCTCTAGGCATCCGTTTTAGGGGGCTTTGGAGAGACAATTTTCAGTCAAAAGTTATATAGCCTAATTGCTGCAAAATACCTCTGTTACTCTCGAAAATATATCCATGTTTCTATTTGTTTCATTGTCTCCGGAGTCTTGCGCGTGGACGAGTGTTGAAGTATGTCAAATCCAAGGGTAGATCCTTGATCAAAGACTCTAGTTTGCTGCTCCAAAACAGGTGAAAAACTTACCCAAATTTATTTATTTTTATCATTAGAAACCATTCTTTTAGGACCTTCGGTTTGTTCATGTTGTTAGCTTCCTCTTATGTTGTGAGCTCTAGGTTGTAAACAATCTATAATCCTTATTTCCTGCCCTCTTTAAACTCAAATGTGTTATATATCTTTGCTCATGCTACTAATGTGATATGTTTCGTTTAAATAGAAATCATGGTTCAGAAAACTCTATGACTTATTATTTTTAATTATATACATCTGTAGCTATGATTTGGAAAGTCATCTTGAGTATTTATGTTAAGGAGAAGTGTCTAAAATTTTACAGTAGAACAATGTGTTTAAGAACTTTGTATAGTTTGTTTTATTGAATGTTCGGTTGATTCATTTGAGAACTTTGTATTCTTGCTTCTCATCTAATATTATGTTTTATTTAAAAGTGCACTGCCGAAGTATTTTGCTCGATTATGCTCAGTTTGGTGTAAAGTTGTTACTTATTTAGAAGTTTAAATGAAAAGAGATAAGACTTTATTCCCAAACAGTATCACTTTATCCAAACAACTTGAAGCATGAATTATATTTATGTATGTCTATGTGTAAAATGAGGCATGAACTTTGATCTAGCATGACCCTATGTATATTTTTGGTAGTAATCTGTTCTTTGTTTTTTCTTTTCTTTTTTTCTCTTTCTTTTATGTTCGTTTAAGTTAAATATCCTTTTTCTAATGTTTGTTTTTTTCTTATTTCGCATGGTTCGCTAGAGTTTGCAAGGAGTCTTAACAAGACTCCATCCCGCTATAAAACGGCACTTGCAATTTGCCCTTCAAGCATGTCTCTTGTCCTCCTCTTCCTCCTACATATCCGAATAGGGTATGAGGGAAAGAGGAAGATCTGTCCATTATCCATTTCTTCTACTCTCTCCCATCCGAAAAAAATGAAGTGAGAGTGGATGCGATATTTCTATATCTTGCTTCTGTCTTTGCTCCTTTATTTTGTTTGCCGTTAATTATGTTATGAAATTTGTTGCACTTATATGCTTTTATTGTGTTTTCATATCTCTTGATTTCATCAAATAAGAATTAGACTTAGAATACTTGAACCTTAGAAAAGATAATTTGCGATTTGTATCTTCCTCTCTTTCGTATATATAAATGCATGGCTACTAACCATTGTTTTATCTTTGTTTCCCTTTCTTTTTAAATCTATTCTATAAGAGTAAAGTCAAAAAGTGTGGATTTATTTAGCATAAAAAATGTAATTTTCAGAAAGTTCAAAAGTACAGATTTTATGTAAAGAAATACAACTTTCTCTAATGGCAAAAATGCAAATTTTAGTGAAAATATATAGCTTTCAAAAAGTTTAAAAAATCATATTCAAAGGCCAAAATGTACATATTTGAACCCTTAAAAATGCAGATTTTTGAGAACTAAAATACAGCTTTAATAGTTTTATGTGCAGATTTTAGGCCTCAAATGCACCCCCTTTATCATCTTTTATGGTTTAAATTTATTTGAAAATGCAGCATATGTTGAGACTTAAACTGGTCTTTTATGAACTTTAGAGTGCAGATTTTCATGGCAAAAATACAATTTTTCAAGAACTTGAGAGTGCATTCCCATCCCCTAACAACATTTTTTTTTTAAAAAAAAAAGTAAAATAAGGTATTTATTTATTTATTTATAAACACAAATATGCTTTTTTTTTGTTATTCTCACTAGTACCTTATTTTATTTTTATATGCAATATTCTTGCACACTTTCATACCGCATTTTCGTCATGATATTTCATCTCATGAGCATATACCCTTTTGTATATACAATGCATATATGCATCTCCCACGCATTATAATTTTAAAATGCTTTTCTTTTGTTTTCTTATCATTTTTTTTCAAAAAGTAATCTTTTCTTACACCCTTAAAAAATCGCTTAAAATTGAAATAGATAATCTTTTGTTATAAACCTAAGTTTGGCCGGTTAATAGTTGTAAAACTAATCTTAAAGAATGTTTTACCCCTTCCCTTTAGGATAAATTAGAAGTCTTACCTAGAATCACAAAAGTTAGTAGACCTTAATTGAAGCCAATTTTAATATTATTTAATTGAATATTTAGGTGTCCTAATTAACCATTAAAAAATAATTAGGTGGCGACCTCTTAAGTTAATTATTTAGAAATCACCAAAATGTAGTACACGTTTTGACCTCAAGTTAAAATGGGGTATAACAATGTGTGTTGGGCTTCTCTAATCATAATTGTGTATGTGTATGCCTATGCTATTTTGAATATCGTGCCTTCAATGCCTTTAATGATTAATTTCCTGAGATTTTATGCCTTAAAATTGATTTAAAATGTGGGGTTTTGCTTGCATGTTGTTGGGTCTAGTTGGGTCTAGTTGGGTGAAATCTAAGTAACCCACATTTGTGCCAAATGACGTAACTTGCTCAACGATGGAGCGGTTGACGTCATTCTTAAGGGCAAAAGTCGTCAAATGGCCAAATTTGGCCAAATCGGGAAAAGTATGAGTATCCCAGGGGCATGGGTGTAATGAGTCTTAGTTTAATTAGAGGAGTGCATGTTTTGATTTTATTTTTGGGGGTTGCGGGGTTGAATTTGGGAAATTGGGTTGAAAGTAGGCACGTTGGGTCGTTTGGCGAGCTGGGTCGAGCTCACCGAACCACTCAGCGGTTCACCGAATCACCCCTTATCGCCCTTAATTTCATAATTAATTTTGATTTGGGTTCTGTAACTTTCGGTGAGAAGCCTGAGTTCGTCGAGAGTCCTTCTTGATCGTCCTTTATCTGCACCTGTAATCCCTAAAAGCACTAAAACTTTCAGCGGGTTAATCCTTGCTCGCTGAATGTTGTCGGCGATTCACTGAAAGGCCTTTTTCATCGTCGACATGCTAATTTTTCTAGGAAGTTTTGAGTCAATCCTTTCGGCGAGTCCGATCTAGCTCGCCAAAGAGATTCGGCGACTCGCTGATCGGTTTGGCGAGTCTGTCAGCAACTATTTTTCTGTACATTTGATTGAACTGCTTCTAATTTTTTTTTGATGTTTTTGCAGACATGGCTAGATCAAATGTGGCCAGTAGAAACATGTCGCCCCGCAAGAGGGCCAAAGGGATAAAAATCAATGAGGATGCAATTGCATCGAGGGACAAGCCACCAAACTTCCCACAATTGGTGGGAAAGGAAAAGGCAAAGAGAAGGCACTTGCGTCACCGGAGGCCAGCTCCGACAGTGACGGTATCTACGCCACTCACATCACCACTTCTGAGAGTGAGGGTGAGCACTAGGAGCATCAGGTTGCAGCTTCTGAGCCTGAGGATGATGAGCTAGTACCAACACAGAGGACAGAGCTGCGATCCAAAAGGATGAATGATCCATCTAAGATCAAGACTCCTCAGGCCACCACTACTCCTCCTCCCGCTCCAGCACAAGTTGTGGTCCTAGCACCACCAATATAATATCCTCCTTCCAAGTCTATGAATAAACTGAAGATTGAGGGGCTACAGACAATTATAAAGATGAAGAGGCTATCCACTGATGGAGTTATTGACAGTTACCCAGAGATAATGAGTGTTGCCTAAAGTCGCACAACTTCCAACTCTTCACCAAGCCTCGTGGCCCTTACATTCTTAATTGGGTTTGGAGTTCTACACTGCTTATGGAGCCTTGGTACCACAGAGAAAGAAACAAGCAGCTATATTCAAGCATGTTGACTATGTAGTTATCCAAGGAAACAATGTCAAGTGTGATAGTGAGGTTATTAATGCTGCCCTAAAATGTCCTGATGATATTGATAACGATTGCCAACACATGATCTGGACAACCATATTATAAAATATGAAGAAGTGGTTGGCCCCTCTAATATCAGACAGTACCCCCAAATGGCTTGAGGTTGGGGCACCTATCGAGAAGAATGATCTAAACATAGCTGCATAGTTCTGGTTTGGCTTCATCAGCAGTGTTATTATGCCATCCCAGAACTAGTCGATTTTTCGCCATGCCAAGGCAGCCGATCAGGGTTGCATCATTGATGAGACAAGGATAAATATGGGGATGATTATGGCATAAGAGATGGTCATGAGGGCTAAGCAGCGCCAGACTTCCCTCATTTTTCCAGTGTTGATCACCGAGCTGTGCAGACGGGCTCGGGTTCCTAGAGATGAGAAGAAAGATGTAGAAGTGATTCCCACATCTTCTACTGATATTTGGAGAATCGAGGCGGAGTATTTAAAAGTTGAGGCGGAGAAGAAGAAGGCAGCCCCGGTGGACTCTTCCCTAATCGTGGATACATACACATTACTTGCAGAGGCACCTTTGCCTACTCCAGCTCTTGGGCCTTCAGGTATTTTTAGTGTTATTCATTCTGATACTCCAGTGCTTCTGCTGCTATATTTCCTTCCAGATCTGGTACTGCTGCTGTTGCTATTTCTCGACCCTCGCTCACTCAGGCTGCATTACTACGGATGAGGCAGTTAACCCATTATGTTGTTCGTTGTGCTACCAGACTAGAGGCTTTCATTCCGAGCATGATTCAGACAACCCTTGCTGATACTGTGACACCATTGAGTGCTACCATTGATGCCCTTGCGGCTAGGATAAGAGAGATGTGGACCAGCTGAAGTCCACCGACATGTCCATGATTTTTGAGATAGTCGAGATCCCAGATGTGCCTATTAAGCCAAATATGCCTCCGGCTACCGCCAGAGATAATGTTCGAGTTGAGGAAACAGCTGATACCGAGTATGAGGTGGAGACAGATGAGGAGATGTTTGGGGTTGCTGAGGAGGTTCTTACGAGGGCCTTATAGAAACTGAGAAGGCCATGATAGATGGAGTTGTGCAGACCTCTTTAGCTGACACGCCTTTGGCTGATCCTAGTGGAGCTGGTGGTACTGTTGATGTGACTTCGGGTACTGAGACCCAGGACAAGAGTGATGCACGGGTCACTGATGCCCCGACAAACGGAGCGACTGTTTAGATAGGATTTCTTTTTACCTCCCTCTCTGTCGTATTTTTATTGACTTTTGGATATTTTGCTTGCATTTGAAGACAAATAGCTTTAGTTTTGTGGTGGGGTGAGCCTACCTTTTGTGATTATTATTTTGGTTATATATTGGGTTTTTGAGCTATAAATTGTGTTTAGCACTGTTTTGTGGATGATTGAGCCTGTGGCTTCTTGTTTTAATTGTAAATAATTTTTGGACCCTTCCAAAAATTTTTGTGTCACCTCTTGTTTATGTTTGAATGTGGCTATTTTCTCAAATTTGAGTATCTTTCTTGATCAATACCGATGACTTGAATAGTGCTCATAATTGAACAAAAATGAATGTGCGGCTATGATGAGGCCAAATAAAGTTGCATAAGCAATATGTGAACTTTTTGCATCTCATTGTGACTAGCCAATTATCAAATTGAGTCTCTTGTGATGAGCATTGCACACTAGCGAAAGTGTGGAGTCTTGTTTGACATTGGTGTCAATGCCTTGTGTGTGATGAGCTTACCGTGAACCGTGTATGATGACACCTAGAATTTTCCCCGTTAGTCCAGTTGACTAAGTGATGCAATCTCGTGAAATGATCTTAGGCAACTTTAAAGAGTGAAATAATTTGGCATTATACCGCTTTTGTGGCTTACCTTGTGAGTGTGTGAACTTCGCTTGAACACCTTTTGAGCCTTAGCCTTTTCTTGGAAGAAACTTGATGAAATTGTGACCTTTCTTTATCCATTCACCCTTAATCCTCATGAGATGTGGTTTGTGTGAATAGCCAACTTAGGCCAAAAGCCTAAGCTGGGGGTGTGGTGAAAAGAGAAGGTAAATCAAGAAGTGCAAAGAAAGTCCTCTTTACCCATGGTTTTGAAAAAGATGGAACCCCTCCATACAAAAAAAGAGAAAAATGAAAAAGAAAAAGAATGAAAAAGTTTGTGAAAGTGCAAAGAAAATGGGGTGTCCGGTATTCCATGGAAAGTGAAAATTGGGGTGACCTATGAGCATAAATGAGAATGATGAGAAAGAAAGGAAGTGTTGTACACACTACATTTCATGATGATACAAGTCATTAAGCCTAAATGATCATACTTTTACACTCAGCCTCGTTACAAGCCTTGAAAAGACCTTTTTGATCTTGAGTGAGCTGAAACAATGGTTGGTCGAAAAATAAAGGCAAACCTATATGTGAAATCATGCATTGTATTCATCTTTGTGAGTGTGAGTGTTGATAATGATTCTGGAGCTATAAATTGTTGAACCATTATGTGTGAATATGGAATCATTCTTTGTGTGAGGGCATTTGAGTAACTTTGTTGAGCTTGAACTTGCATTTGAAGCAAGTATGGTGAACTTGAGGATCTTTGCTAATGGTGATTCACAACTTGAATTTTTGAGTGCACAATTGATCCTTGCATGATTAAGTTGAGTCTTTTTGTGTGCATTCATGATTGAGTCGTGTGTAGCACTATTTGAGACGTCATTTTTTAACTTTTGAACTTGAGTTTTACTTGAGAACAAGCAAAAGTTTAAGTTGGGGTGTTGATGAGTCCACGATTTGGACTCATTTACGGCTTTATTTGGATAGATTTAGTGTCCTCAAATGCTCATTTTGTGTCAATAACTGATGTAAAATCCTTGATTCCCAGGTATTTGTATTGAAGAACAAAGCATGGACAGTAATGAGCAAAAGGGAACAATGCAGCTGAAAGAACGAAGAAAAGAAGAGTTGTTGATCGCCTAATCCATTGCGCGAGTCACCGAATGGCTATTATCTCACCTAAAGTTCCAGTGTGCCAAGCCCTGAAGGAGAAAATCAAGTCGGCGAGAGAAAGGAGCAGTCGGCGTGTCGCCGAACGGTTCCACGATGCAGTGTTGGATCGCTCAAAGTTACAGAACTTGAGGATGTTGAAGGCCAAAGCAAAAAGGCGACGGAATTGACCAAAAGGGCAGATCATCGAGCAGATCAGTGATCCCGACTTACTGCACCGAATGGTCCTTCGCAACATATTTTTGGCAACTATAAATACATTTTTGAATATTAAGTCTAGTATCAGTTTTCATAATATAGAATTTTGGAGTTTAAACTGAAAGTATTGAGACAATATTTTTCCTTAGCTTTGAATAATTGAAGTTGTCCATTTCTGAGAAATTGGAAGTGGGTCTTTGAGACTCTTTAACTTGTACCTTTGTAAAGACGAAATTAGTCTTACATAGTTGATGGAAACACCATTGGGTAACAATTTTTATCTTTTTATGATGTCTAGCTAAACCTCCAATTCTTGGGGTGTGATTTTGTGATTATGGATTGATTTAGTTTATGGGTATTGCTAATTGTTAGTTTAAATGTTGTTTAGAAGTGATTTCATTCAGTAATTTTGGTTGAAATTAAAGGATTGTAGTTGCAAATGCAGTCCTACCTTCGTAATTTTGGCTTGCTCAATAGAGAGGTTTTAAAACTAAGACTATTGAATTGATGATCTGTAGGTATTGGGTTGTCATGGGTTTATCTCGAGAGAGTGAACCCTAAACCCTTTTCCACACATTCAACTTGAGATAGTAAATGGACTAAAATGTAGGTTGTTCTTATTTACATGTTTGTTGGTGTTCGAGAGAAATCAACTTGATTCGGGGTAAATTATTCGAGAGAAAGTTTATCCACACTAAAGAGTAGCTTATTCACTGATTTACAGCTATTTACTAACAGTTGCAATTACCCATTTATCTATATTAGCCTATAATCGAATCATATCTCAAGAACCCGTCTCAATATTGTTATTTTCGTGTTATTTGCTGCTGCTGTAGTTGATAATTACAATCAAACCCCCCATGTTATTTGACATTCGTGTCATCCCTTAATTTGAATTATGTTTTTATTCGATAATGTTTATTCCTATGATTGATTTGAGCATATTCATACTTGCCTATTGATTCTCAAACACGTACCACTCCTTGTGGGATTCGACCCCAACTCATTTAGTTGGGTTATATTACTGACTAACGATCGTTGATACTTAGTATTGGATGAAGTGTCCTGACACATGAAATCACGAATCGTGGGTCAGACCACGGTTTGTCGATTGGGGTCCGTAGGTGGCAAGTCGTCGACGGTTAAGTCAGGGGTAGCTGGATCTTTTCTAATTAATTAACTCTAATACTACGTCGTTTTACCCTTCATTAAGACCCTTATATAAGTATTTTTCAACCCTAAAATTAGCCCATTCACTTCATTCTTCCAAAATCACAAACGAATATAAATTCTCCTCTCCAAAAAATTTCTCTCTAGAAACTTGAAGAAGAAGAAGAATTCAACCTAGGGTTTCAAGTCAACTCTCAGTTACTCCATTGAAGGCTAGCATTTGGATTCAAGGTATGATAGTTTTCATCCATGAATTCCTTCCATTCATGGAGTTCCTAAATTCCTCTATTTCTAAAGGTAGAATTCCCCAATTTAGTAAGGGGTTTCTTCAATTATCATAGGTTCTTTTCATGTTGATTTTAATGATTGAATTATGATCTCTTATGCATGAATTGATGAAATATGATGATTTCCCCATGAACCCATGTCATCCCCATGTTTTCAAGTTATGAATCATATGATGTGGGATTTTGATCTTCAAGGAAGAGTTTTATGAAATTAAGCATGTATTGTAAGCTTTACATGAAATTATGATGAAATTCATATCTAACCCATGTTTTCTAAGTATTGATGATTGAAGGTGGGTTTTGAACATCAAGAGGTAACTATGGACTTATGCATTTTCTTATGAAATCTATGCAAATATTTTAAGGGTGCTTTGAGAGTAAAGTGTTAACACCCAATTTTGACCCTCCACATTATAGATTAATCATCAAGCTTCTTTAATTTCAAACGATTTAAAATAATTAGTTTTATAAAATTTCAAAAAAATAATAATATAATTTGCAAGTTATTTTAAATGGTTGTATCATTTTTATAAATTTTAAATAATATAGGGATAAGGGTTTGAAAAATACCCCAACTTTGGTCGGATTTGCTGTTGCGATACTAAACTTTCATGAGGACCTATTACCTCCCTAGACTATTTAATACCGTATTTTTTACCCCCTGAACTATTTAATAGTATATTTTGAAGGTACATATGGGCTCACGTGGACACATTACTATTTATAATTTTACATTATTTTTTATGTCCACGTGGACAAATATATATGTTTAAAATATGGTATTAAATAGTATAGGGAGGTAATAGGTTCTCATTAAAGTTTAGTATCGCAACATCAAATTCGACCAAAGTTGAGATATTTTTCAAACCCTTATCCCAATAATATATGTGTTTTATATAATTATGTATATAATTAGTATATTTGAAAATCATTTCAAAAGATTTGCATTTTAGTTAAATATTTTATTAATTTAATTTAGTTTAAATTATAGTTATAATTTCGAGATAATTAGTTTGTAATTAAATTAATTATTTTACTTCATTAAGATTAAGAAGCTCATTAATTAATTATATTAATTTGTCCTATTTAGTTATTAGTTGAATCTACTAATTTAATCAATTTGACTAAGTTCATAATTTCATGGCTATGATTTCAATCAATTTGGTCAAATCCTTAATTCAAAACTAGCTCCTTTACCTCACCCCATACCCAATTCAATTAGGCCAATTTCGGGCCCAATTTCAGTCCAAATTCCCAGCCCAAAACGCAAACAATACCATCAGCATTCCAGCGACCCGAACCAGCCCATTCCAAAAGACCCAAACCTGCGTTATTCTTCTTCAATGAAAAACGCGAACAATACAACATACAGTACACGAGAAAATGATCAAAATGGTCCTTAATGTATGGGCTTTGATTCCATTTGGTCCTTAATGTATGGACTTGATGGAAATAGTCCTTTATGTATCATAAATTGTGATCAATTTGGTTCTTAACCCTAAAATTTTAATGGCAGCGATTATTTAAAAAAAATTAACTAAAATCGCTACACGTGGAGCGATTTCCCATTATTTTTTAAGCAGTCCCCGCCTCGGGAATTTTTAAAAAATTTTTTAAAGAAAATGGCTGCTATAACAGCTATTTCTATTTTTTAAACGTTGTTGGGGCAGCGTTGTTAAAAAAATAATTCACAACAGAGATTTTAAAGAAAAAAGATTTTTTTTTTGGATCGGCAGCGATTTTTATGTTTTTTAAAGGAGTAACAACGTCAATTTTGTCAGAAGAAAATCGCTCCGTCAGGAGCGATTTTGCCCTTTTGGTTAAAAAAAAATTGATGTGCCATTTTAAAATTTTTGGAAACAGGGGAAGGAAAGTCTTGAACGAGCGCATCTTTTACATATTCCGTGTATTTTGATGATAAAATAAAATAAAATATTAATTTTAGGATTACGGACCAAATTGATCACAATTTATGATACATAAAGGACCATTTCCATCAAGTCCATACATTAAGGACCAAATGAAGTCAAAGCCATACATTAAGGACCATTTTGATCATTTTCTCTACAGTACACTGCCCCATCCCCGTGCGTTCTTCTTCCTTCCAACGACCAGTCAGTCCATCAACGCCCAGAAATTCAGAAAAAAGCCGCGGCGTCCTCCCTTTCACAGCAACTGTTTCCCCATCCCCTTCTTCTCCTTTTTCAGATATTTCACTGTTGGCCTTGGAAAAGGGGAAAGAAAATCTAAATTCAGATTTTCTTTGAAATCCAACAGATTTTCCCAAAATCGTCCCTAGTTTTCTTCTATATAAATCATTTTTCTCTCACTGTTAGAAAAAAGGTTTTTGGAGTTTAGTTTTGAGCCAATAGTCGGTTTACACTAAAAAATATAATATAATTTCAAGATGATTCTCTAATCCTAAGTTCCGAGAAATTCGCCGCTTGGATTATGCCTGGGGTTTGTCGGTATTGAGATTTCGTGGTAGAAGAGTCGCTGCTCTCAGCTTGTCCTTATCCCTCGTTCCCTATTTAATAATGTGTGTTTGTCATGTTTTCTGCCTAACTGGGCATTGTTTGGGGATTGCTTTGTTATTAGAGTATTACATCTTCTTGATATAGTGTTGAGTATAAGTTGAATGTTAGCGAGATGCTCTTATTTCCGATCGATTTTCGCTTTAGATACTGTTAGTTGCCTTTTCTGTGCTAGCATGGTTGTTTCTGAAGTTTATATTGGTTATGGTTTTTACCTTAGCTTACTGCTTTATTCCCCTTTTTATGATGTCTGCGCTTTACCTTCAGAATAAAGTATCCTAGTCCATCTGTTAGTATTTTGCATCTTTAAAATGTTGTTTTTAATAATATTGGTTGTATATTCCTTGTTATCTTTCATGCCTTGTTAGCTTATGTTGAGTTCGATTTGGTTAAAGCTGAGTTTAAGATGAGTCGAAAGGCTATCTATTTCAAGCTGCTGGAGCATTTTTCTTGTGTTAAATTTTCACTGTCAAAGTGTTCTGCTATGCTGATCAATTTTTCACTTATATATCCTTATAATCTTCACCCTTAAAACATGCTAAAAATGAAATTTTATTGTTTGTATCTAAGTTACCTTCAACTCAAATCGTGTTTAGGAGCAACCTCGACAGAAAAGACAACGGCGGACATGCTCCGACAACCTCGCCCGAGCCTCCCTCCCTTCATTCAATGCTTGACAGCTTTCTTCATGCGGCATGACATGTCTATCTTTGACACTCATCAATCAGCTAAAAGACGACGATTGCGAAGCAAGGGGTGAGGGTACCCTCTTCTTCGTTCTCTATTATTGTTCGGGTTTCATTGCTTCACTGCCTAAGAGTGAGCTTTGCTCAAATCTTTGCCTCCTTTACTTAGTAATTTTGTATAAGTGAATTGTCGTTTGTCGTTGAGTTAGTATAGAATTGAGTTTCTTATTTTCTTTATTCCGGATTTTAGTTTGTTAGAGTTTCATCCTTGAAATTATTTGAAGCATGATTTTTTTTTTTGGTATTAACTGCTCATTGTTTGGCTTGCTGATTATTTAACCCCATGTTAAGCCCATGTAGCTCTGTTATGTCATATTTGTGGCCTCCGCTGGAAACAAAGAAAATCAGTTTACGTCTAGTTGCTTTGCATCAATGAGAAACAAAAATGAGATTTTATATGGATTTTTATATCCGATTGTGTTGCCATTAACTTTCACCTCTCCTTCTGCTAAACATGAAAATTTTGTTTCAAGCTGCATACTGTCAATATATGGTCAACTATTTGATTAACAGTGATAACAAGTGGTTTGTCTTATTTCAGTAGTAACATGTCTTTCTTATGATCTGTTCATTGTTGCTTACCTTGTAGGATTAATTACTTAATTAATTTTGGGTGAATTCAAGCATAGTAAGCTGTACAATGTTGACATTGATAGCTTTCTCATTTATGATAAACACATGTGTGTATAACTCCATATTGTGATATACCTTGGCCACCTTTTTTCTAATTAATTAAGTTAAAGTAATCTCTTATAGTTTAAAGGCAAGCCTTTAAGTTGAGTTTTCTTGAATTTGTCTCAATTGTTTTACTATATAATTTGCTTGATATAAGTCTCTTTTGGTATTAGTTTTTGTATGAGTCTGCTTGGTCCAATAATATAAGTCTTTGAGATGCGCATTTATTCTCCAAGTTATTTGCTAGTGTCCAGATTTAAATTAATTATGTATTTTTCTTGTTAAACCACTAACTCGTGCCTCTTTTGCCTTGAACCCTTTGTTGCCGAGTGAGTCCATTGGACTTTTCTTTCTCCCTTTCCGCATATTGATTGGGCCGTAAAGGCCCAAATCCATTCTCTTGCTTGAGTCACCCCCTATTCCGAGTTAAAGGCTGATGAACAGGTGTTGGGGAAGCCATACAAGGTGGGATATTGAATTCTCATGTCCTAAAATGGGTTATATACGTTCGATATGCATCGATATATAATTGATGTATATAAAAAGGGGAATTGGGTTAAAACCCAAAAAATTACAGCAAAATTAGCCCAAAAAGGGGGGCCAAATTCATTTCTCCTTTATTAAATTATTTAATTGTCTTTATTTATTGTTTGTTTTTCTTACTATTGACCCTAACTTTCGAATTGTTAATATCGTTGTTCCTCAAGGTTGCCATGCCTCCAACTCTGTCATTTGGACTCACAAGGACGATTCAATATTCCAGCCCTTTCCATATTTATTCAATGCACAAGGTAAGTCGTTTAATCCATTGGTTTATTATGGTATGTTACGTGCTATGTCTAACACATTAAACCTATGTCTAGAGACATAGACTCTCTCATCTCTTTTCCCTGTATTACTTCTCCTTAGTCACACTCTCTATTTCATCACTGTAAATGAGTATTGTTTCAGTTGAGTGAAAGATAAAAATCAAATTTAGTAGCTAGAAATAGTGATTTTTTTAATGATATAGTAACCAAATTATCTCTTCTTTGGAAGTGGCTGATTTTAAACTTTCCTAAGTATCACAAATACTCATTTGTATTCCACATAACAAGGTTAAGCAAAATCTATAGTTTTAGGTGTAGTTTCCTCAACTCAAGGCTATCAATTTTAGAAGTTTGTGTTTTTTTGTTAAATTATAGTTATATTATGTTGCAACGGCTAATTTGAGTAAATTTAGGCTTGCAGAATAGGATGGTCACATGAAAAATTTACTTGTGGTGGGCCAGGAAAAAATTTAGTAGTAGGAACAATTAGAATTTGTCTAATTTAAAAATATGGCATAGGAAGTTTCTATTCAAGATTTCAATTTTCATGAAGAGTTTACTATGCAATAAACTTTCTATTGATAATATAAACACAACAACATATCCAGTGTAATTCCATTAGTGGAGTCTGAGAGGATAGTGTTATTCTTACTGATGGTAATTCCATAATTCAATATATACAAGGCCTTTTATTTGTTGTGTTGTAGAACTCATAAATAGTAAGATATGGAGCACCTATTATGTATAGAGTGAGGTAGCAACCAAGGTAGGTATGAAAAAACTTTATGTGATTCTTGTGGTATGAGGTTAGAAATCAGAACCATCATGAGGCATCGACTTATAGAATGATGGCTTATGAAGCCTAAAAGCATTGTACAGTAGATGATGATGCAATGCACTTCCTTTGTGATATGTTGGGAAATATTGAAGATAAAAAAAATGCTAATTTTGAATTATGTCTACTATAGAAGATAGACAATTGTTAGGTCTATAGTGGTTATGCCCTTTCGATCGAGATTGAAATTGAATTGTTTGGATTGATGACTAATGGAACAAGGGCTCATCTTCTTCAGTTCACTCTGCAAAAATCTCATGCATTCAAACCTACACTCACAAAATTCTGTGAGCTCATTTGTTTATTTTTAGATATCTTCCTTTGCGGTAAGAAAATTACTATGGTTAGTTCTCTCTAAGAATTATGTTGCTATTAATTGCACAAAATAAGAATGTTAAGATGAAGTTTGATTATATCTTAAACTTTTATGAAGTTTGTAATTGTTTTTTGACGCTCATAAACCATTTTAGATATAATAATTTCTATTAGATAGAAATATGAAGAGGAGGAAGACCAAGGTTATTCTGATAATTCCATACCGACATATCATGTTCTAGAATCATCGGTCTTCTTCTTTAACATTCCAAACAAACAATAGACGTAATATTTCCTTAATTTCATACCACGCTCTCAAATCTCTTCATCTTCTCAGGTATCACCGTATTAAGCATATGATTCAAGCTGAAGTTGGGTATCCATCTTCCTTAAACATGTTCATCTCTTTTGTGGTCAAACTAGGTATTCGTGTTTACTATCAATTTGTTTGCTAGAGTGGGTTGCTTAACTATGATGATAATACCCTACAACTCTTGTTACATATGTGTGCATATATATATATATATATACACACACTTGATGCATAGGCCTTTTTATGATTTATTGTTCCATTTTTGTTTGTGGGTCTTAACCCTGTGTAAATGTGAGCATGCTTGGTTTTAAAGATTCAATTTATCTTTTTGGGAACGTTTTATTAGTTGATTTTTTTTATTCTTGTCAAAGATAATAAACAGGAATTGCACTGGAACAAAGATTCA
>JAJOOJ010025796.1:0-16793 GCA_029582625.1 Solanum boliviense
ACCAATCAATAACAATTATATCAATACTAAGAGATTAAGCCATCTTACCATTCTCCAAAGCCATAACCAACATTACTCAATTCCCTACTAATTCAACATTATTCATAAAGTAGGTCAACTTACCATCCTTTCCAAGCCACCTTCACCATTCTCATGATCAAACAATTCACATATATAATACCATATATGAACATCCCATACCCTACTAAACACAATTTTTATAATCATCTACTCAAAATCAATATACCCACTTTATGGTGAAATTTAGAGAATTTGAGAAAAACATGGGTTCATGGGGATTTCTTTCTAAAAACCATTAATAATCATTAATAACAATATAAATCATCATTTAAAACCTTTTTCATGCAAGAACCCATGCTAGAATATAAATTAGGACTTTAGGATTTTTTGAAGAACTTTGAAAATACTTTGAATTAGCTCTTTGATTGAAAAAAGAATCAAAGATAAAGAGTCCCCATACCTTAACTAAGAATCCCCAAGCAATTTGAGAAAGAACCACCTTAAAATCGTCAAACCCTAGCTCCTAGTTCTTGACCTTCTTCAATGGAGGATTGTAGAGAAAGATGTTTGAGAGGAGGTGGGTTTCTTTCTTTATTCTAATTGGAGTGACTTAAATGAAAGAATTTTGGTCAAAAAGGGGCTTTATAATTGCTAGGAAAGGCAAAGAATAATAGGAACTCAACTTAGGAAAAGAATTAAGGACCCACAAACTTAAACTTAAAAGTGTTCACTAAACCCGTCTAAACTCGTCCTTTTAGACAGTGCTTCACTATTTCCGGCATAACTTTTTACTTCAAGGTCGGAATTGGGCAAATTCGGTGGCGTTGGAAAGAGGACTCAGAGACCTTTAATTGAATAGGTAAAGGTCCACCTAATTCTTTTTGAGCTAAAATATATGACCTTAAAGTTGACCCTTATAACTCACTAGTTCAAATGACTAGTTTCCGGACGTCACGGTCATTTCTCATCATTTCATCAAGTTCTCAACTCCAAACTCACATGTGAGGCTTTATTTTCACTAGTTCATTTTTAGGGTCGTTACATTCCTGGTGCCATCCGACGGAGGCCAACCACGACTCGTGTAGTGAACCATGGACAGTAGGTCTGTTCCGTGGATTGGCCACCCAAATAAGCTCAGAGGACTATGAACCACGGCCTTGACTAATGGACCGTAATTGGGTCCACTATTCATGGATTGAGGTCCGTGGATCATGGCCTCAAAGTCTAGTCTCTGATAAAGACGATAGACGTGCAAGATAGACCGTCGATCAAACCACGGTCCGTTAGTCAAGGCCCATAGGTCAAAGGTTGGCAGTTATTCTAGGGGAAGTTGGGTCTTTTCCTAATTATTTTATCCTAATACTATGTCATTTTTTCTATGCCTATGACCCCTTTATAAACGTTTTAACCCTAAATTTCCCCCAATTAAAATCATTTTCCCAAATTCACAAAAGGAGACCTTTCAATTATTTCTCTCTCTAGAAGTTGAAGAAGAAGGGATAAACCTAGGGTTCTCAAGACAAGTCTCCAATTCCTCCATTGAAGTTAAGCAATTGGCATTGTGGTATGATAGTTTTCATCCATGGAGTTCCCAAATTCTCCTATTTTCAAAGTTAGAAATCTTCAATTGAGTTAGGTCTTTCTTCAATTGCCATGGGTTCTCTTGATTACTAATTTAAATGATTGAATTATGATCTCTAATGCATGAATTGATGAAATACAATGATTTTGTGATGATTTCCCCATGAACCCATGCATATCCCTTGTTTTCCAATTATGATGATATGATGTGGATTTTGAATTATCGAAGAGGAGATTGTGAATTAAGCATGTTCTTATGAGATTTATGTAAATGTTTTAAGGATGCTTTGAGAGTGAAGTATCAATGATGATGATTGTTATTGTGTTGTTGAAAGGATTTGTCATAAACACATTAAAGCATGATTGTCAAAGGAACATAAATGATTCTTAGGGTTGAAAGGTTTTCTCAACTAAATAGTAAATCAAAGATATAAGGAAGGAGCTATGTTAATAAGACCTAGCTTGGATCGGTTACTTAATTGCACCTTTCCATGGATGACAAATGGCTTAGCTTGGATTGGCAAGATGACGTGCCCTTCCATGGATATTAAGAACAAGTTAAGAAAATGACTACTCTATCGGAATTATGCTTAGCACCGGGAAGATATTGAGATGGGGGCTCTCCCGTTAGTAGAGGTCGGGTTTCTAGTAGCAATCTCCTTATCCCTTACCTATGTGCCCCCATAAGATGATTGTATTTATAGACATTAGCTAGTGGATCCACAATAGCTAGAATTTTGTGGTCCTTCCTTGGCAAGTAGGACACCTCTCTTCGGTGTGGGGTAGACATCATATTCCATTTTGATAGCTCACATGGTCTTATATGTTGGTTAAGACTATTTACCACAAATAAGCAAGGTTATAATGAACCAATGTTACTTCAAGGAAGTATCATAAGTATGTTTTAAGATGTTGTTCACTTGCATTGATCATGGTTTTAACTTATGGTTTTTAACTCTCAAGATACATGTTTTAGCTTGATCATTGCATGCTCATGAAAATGTCCTATTTTAAGCATGTTATCAAATGTTTTTTATGCATGGCCATCATACTTGGTACATGTTTGTACTAACATACACTCTTGACTACATTTCCCCAAATTTAGGGTCCGACAGTCAGGGTTCTCGATTTCGTGGCTAGAGGTTCATTTGCAAGATTTCCGAGCTTTGGTGAGTTCTCATGCTTCGAGGACAGATTCTCATTGATTTCAATTTCTTTATTACTTTTAGTTTTGGACATGATGTATGGGCTAGGCTCAATTTCATTCTATTGTATTAGATGGCTATTGAGACAATTGTTTAGACTTCCACTTTACTTTTATAAAAAATTTGGACTTGAAATGTTGTCTTTGTCTCTTTTGTTCTATTTCTTATGTTATGAATGCTAAGTGGGTTGTATGGGACCTCTCGGGGTCCTATACGCCATGTTACATCTAGGGTGTATCCTAGGTTGTGACAAACTTAGTAATCAGAGCACAAGGTTTAGAAAGGTCCTAGGATGTCTCATAAGCCACGTCAAGCAGAGTCTTTTTTATGAGTGTGAAGCACACCAAATTTATGAATAAAAGGCTACAAGATGATTAGGAAACTCCATTTCTTTCATTACTCTAAAAGTGGTGCGATAAAGTTTAACTCTATAAGGTCTCTCTCTTAATCCTTATCCGATGCTCTACATGATATGGCTACTCGAAGAGCTTATGCTAGAAGGAATGTGAGGGAGAATGTGGAACAAGAAACTCCTTCTCAAACCCCTTAAGTTCCGATTGATCCTTTGGCCAAGTAAGTGACTAATGTGGAGTTTAGAGCTATTTTTCAAGTGTCGGCTTAAGCCGTGATGGCCCAAGCCAATAGGAAGTTTTCTGTTCACGTAAACCCAAATGTGGGTATGGCGGCATCTAGAGTGAGGGATTTCACTAGGATGATTCCCCTGGAGTTTCATGGTTCTACGGTTGAGGAAGTTCCTCAAGAGTTTATTGATGAGGTTTATTAGGTTTTGATGGTCATGGGGCTGACACCGGTGGAAAAGGTGGAGTTGGCTGCTTATCAACTTAAGGGTGTTGCTCAAATTTGGTTCAATCAATTGAAAGAAGGGAGACCAAAAGATGTGGGTCCTCTCGATTGGGAGAAGTTTAAGGTTGTTTTCCTTGATAGGTTCTTTCCCCTTTAAATGAGAGAGGCAAAGGTTCTTGAATTCATCAACCTTCATCAAGGAAATATGAGTGTGAAGGAATATGCTTTGAAGTTCACACAACAATCTCAATATGCTCCCACCATGATTGTCGATTCTAGGGCAAGGATGAGTAAGTTCATTTCGGGTGTGTCCAAAATAGTGGTTAAAGAATACCATAACGCCATGCTCATTAATGACATGTACATCTCTCTTCTCATGGTACATGCTCAATAGATCAAAGAAGAGAAAATTAAGGAAAGGTCTAGGGAGGCAAAAAGGGTTAAAACTGGTGATGGTAATTTCTCTCATGCAAGGTCTGATGGACATGGTCATCCTAAGTTTCGACAAAGGTTCTATGGCCAAGGTTCCTCCAATGCTCTTTCTAAGTTCAACAAAGATAGGGTGTCTAACCCTAACCCTGAATGAGGGAATGGTTGTGGATCTTCATTACCTATGTCTACTTGTGCTAGGTGTGGAAGGAAGCACGAGGGTAAGCACAAATGGTTGCTACATTGTGGTAAAAGTAATCATAAGATGAGGGATTTCCCAACATTTACGGCTAAAGGAAAAGAGGATAAGAAAGCTCTTCCTAGTGGTTCGGGTTCCAATGCTCTCAAGCAAAACCAATTCTATGCACTTCAGACTCGTGGTGAACAAGAGGGTTCTCCCAATGTGGTTAATTCCAACTTGATTTTTATGCTTTGCCTTATCCCGTTGCTACCTTGTCTTTCATGACACCATATGTGGCTATGAGGTTTGATGTTCTTTCAGATATGTTGCTAGATCCCTTTTTCTGTCTTTACCTCCGTTGGTGATTCTGTTGTGGCTAAGAGAGTCTATAGAAAGTGTCCCATTTCCTTGTCCCATATAGTTACTCTTGTTGATTTGGTAGAGTTTGATATGCTAGACTTTGATGTTATCCTTGGTATGGATTGGTTGTATTCCTATTATGCTTCTATTGATTGTAGAACTCGTGTAGTCAAGTTTCAATTCGCGAATGAGCCTATCTTAGAGTGGAAATGGGGAAATTCTATGCCTATGGGTCAGTTTGTCTCTTCTCTTAAAGCTAGAAAGATTATTGCTAAGGGTTGCATGTACCAACTATTTAGGGTGAGGGATGTAGACTCCAAAACCCCTACTCTTGAGTCGGTCCGTGTTGTTAATGAGTTTCCAGGAAGTATTCCTAATGATTTACCTGGTATTCCTCCCGGAAGGGAAATAAACTTTGGTATTAACCTCCTCCCAGATACGTAACCTATTTCTATTCCTCCTTACCGAATGGCTCCGACAGAACTAAAGGAGTTAAAAGAACAATTGAAAGATTTATCGGATAATGGTTTCATCTGACCAAGTATCTATCCATGGGGTGCTCCATTTTGTTTGTTAGAAAGAAAAATGGTTCACTCCGTATGTATATTGACTATCATCAATTGAACAAGGTGACCATTATGAATAACTATCCTCTTCCAAGGATAAATGACTTGTTTGACCAACTTCAAGGAGTGAGTTACTTTTCCAAGATTGACCTCCGGCCGGGTTATCACCGATTAAGGGTGAAGGAAGATGATATTTCCAAAACAGCTTTTAGAACCTAGTATGGTCATTTTGTGTTTTTGGTGATGTCGTTTGGTTTGACTAATGTTCCAGTGACATTTATGGCTTTGATGAATATGGTGTTTAGACAATACCTTGAAATGTTCATGATTGCGTTCATTGATGATATATTGATTCATTCGGGAAGTGAGGATGATCACATCAATCATTTGAGGATTGTGTTGCAAATTCTCAAGGGCCTACAACTCTTTGCAAAGTTCAACAAATGTGAGTTTTGGCTAAGGTCCGTAGCTTTCCTTAGCCATATTGTTTCTAGTAAGGGTATTGAGGTAGATCTTAAGAAGTTGGATGCGGTTAAAAGTTTGCCTAGACCTCTATCCCCTACATATATTAGAATCTTCTTGGGTTTGGCTGGTTATTACAGAAGGTTTGTTTCAGGGTTTTCTTCGATTTCCTCTCCATTGACAACCTTGACTCAAAAGAAGGCTAAGTTCATATAGTCCAAAATATGTGAGAAGAGTTTTCAGGAGTTGAAGGATAGAATTACTTTCGCTTTGGTGTTGACTTTTCTGGAGGGGACTGATGGTTTTGTTGTTTATTGTTATGCCTCAAGAATTGGGCTAGGAAGTTTGCTTATGCAAGATGGGAAAGTTATTGCCTATGCTTTAAGGCAACATAAGATTCACGAGAAGAATTATCCTACCCATGACCTTGAACTAGCGGCAATTGTTTTGCCTTAAAGATTTGGAGGAACTATTTGTATGGTGTTCATTTGGATGTTTTTACCCACCATAAGAGTTTGCAATATGTGTTTAATCATAAAGATCTAAATCTTCGCCAAATAAGGTGGCTTGAGTTATTGAAAGATTATGATATGAGTGTTCTCTATCACCCTGATAAGGCGAATGTGGTAGCGGACTCTCTTAGTCAGTTGTCTATGAGTAGTGTTGCTCACACCGAAGATGATAAAAAGGAGTTGGTTCGAGATGTTCATAGATTGGCCCAGTTGGGTGTTTAGTTGGTATACTTTACCAAGAGTGGTGTTATGGTTCACAATGTTTCAGAATCATCTTTTGTGGCGAATATGAAAGTTAAGCAAGTTCTTGATCCAATTTTGGTTGAATTAAAGGAAGCAATGCTTAATAAGTCCGTTGAGGCTTTCTCCTAAGGAGGAGATGGAGTACTTAGATATCAAGGTCATTTTTGTATCCCTAATGTTGATGGCTTGAGGGAACAAATCTTGTTAGAAGCCCATAGTTCTCGATATTTCATTCACCCTGGAGCCACCAAGATGTACCATGATTTGCGGGAGATCTATTGGTGGAATGGAATGAAGAAGGATATTGAGGAGTGTGTAGTTTAATGTCCTAATTGTCAACAAGTGAAAGTTGAACATCAGTAACCAGGAGGTTTGTCCCAAGACATTAGCATTCCTACTTGGAAGTGGGAAGATTTGAATATAGACTTCATTGTTGGTTTGCCTTGCACCCGGCGACAACAGGACTTGATTTGGGTTATAGTAGATCGAATGATGAAATCAACTCATTTTATTCCTGTCAACATTTCTTACTCGATGGAGGATTATGCTAATTTATATTTGAGAGAGATGGTAAAGTTTATAGAGTGCCTTTATCTATTATCACCGATCGTGGTACTCAATTCACTTCTTAGTTTTGGAAATCTTTTCAAAAGGGTCTTGGTACTCATGATAAGCTTAGTACGACCTTTCACCCCCAAACCGATGGGCAAGCAGAGCATACTATCCAAACCTTGCAAGATATGTTGAGGGATTGTGTGATTGATTTCAAAGGTAATTGGGATGACCATTTGCCATTGATCGAGTTCGCCTATAACAGTAGTTATCACTCAAGTATTGGTATGGCTCCATTTGAGACATTATATGGTAGGAGGTGTAGATCTCCTATAGGTTGGTTTGAGGTGGGTGAAGTTTCCTTGATAGGACCCGAGTTGGTACATGACGCCATGGAAAAAGTTCAACTTATTAGAGAAAGCTTGAAAACGGCTCAAAGTTGACAAAAGTCATATGTTGATATTAGAAGAAGAGATCTTGAGTTTGATGTTCATGGTTAGGTGTACTTGAAAATATCACCCATGAATGGTGTAATAAGGTTTGGTAAGAAAGGGAAGCTTAGTCCCCGATATGTAGGCCCCTATCAGATTTTGAGACGTGTTAGTAGGGTTGCTTATGAACTAGAATTGCCTATTGAATTGGCATCGATACATCTGGTTTTCCATGTCTCTATATTGAAGAAATGTGTTGGAGATCCGACATCTATAGTTCCCTTAGAAGGTTTGGGAGTTAAGGAGAATCTTCTTATGAAGAAGTTCCGGTTGAGATTTTAGACAGACAAGTCAAGAAGTTGAGAAATAAAGAAGTTTCTTTCGTGAAAGTGTTGTGGAGGAATCAGCTAGTTGAGGGAGCTACTTGGGAAGTCGAGGCCGATATGATGTCCCGATGTCCTCATCTATTTCCTTCTACACAACTCTGAGGTAATGAGTTCCTCATGGTTTCCTTTTTTGGTGTCATATGTCTTAGCTATTCCTATGATTTCCTCATTTATGATTGTTCATGAAAAAGCTTAAGTTTTGAGAAAATGAATCAACTTGATTGATTTCTACATGTTTATCTGCATTTAAGTATGAGTTGTATATGGAATTCATGATATGATGTTTTGAACATGCTTTAGCTTGAAGTTGGTGTTTCCTCTTCGGATATGTTCATTGCATGCATGATGGGCTATTAGATTTAGTTTCCACCCCTCTTATGATGTCTTGAATCTCATTCGAGGAAGAATGATCCCAATGGGGAGATAATGTAACACCTCGTATTCGAGAAAGGGAAAAATATAAGTTTTTAGAAGTTCTCGATGTCATCCGACGGAGGCCAATCACTGCCCGTGTAGTGAACCATAGACCCTAGGTCTGGTCTACGGATTGGCCACCCAAATAGGCTCAGAGGACCATGAACCATGACCTGGACCAACGAACCATTGTTGGGTCCACGATTCGTGGATTGAGGTCCGTGGATCATGGCCTCAAAGTCCAGTCTATCATGGCCACCCAAATAGGCTCAGAGGACCATGAACCATGACCTGGTATATGTTTTAGCTTGATCATTGCATGCTCATGAAAATGTCCTATTTTAAGCATGTTATAAAATGTTTTTATCCATGGCTATCATACTTGGTACATGTTTGTACAAACGCATACTTTTGCCTACATTTCCCCAAATGTAGGGTCTGACAGTCAGGGCTCTCAGTTTCGTGGATAGAGGTTGATTTGTGAGATTTCTGAGCTTTGGTGAGTCCTCATGCTTCGAGGATGGATTCTCATTGATTTCAGTTTCTTTATTACTTTCAGTTTTGGACATGATGTATGGGCTAGGCCCGATTTCATTCTATTATATTAGATGGCTATTGAGACAAGTGCTTAAACTTTTGCTTTACTTTTATAAAACTTTTGCACTTGAAATGTTGTCTTTATCTCTTTTGTTCTATTTCTTATGTTATCAATGCTATGTGTGCCTCTCGGGGTCCTATATGCCATGTTACATATAGGATGTACCCCTAGGTCGTGACAGCATTCGACATACTATATGTGGGCTGAAGTCCATGGTTCGTTGGACTAAGCACAACTCCTAGAGGTTCCATTAATCACTTCTGTATGGTCACATGACTAGGGAATCTCGACTATGGCTAAATATTGTGATGAATTGCTTAATTATGGGCTGCATTACACGAATATCACTCGTGACAGAGTGCATTTTGTTTATGTCTTGATGACAAGCACCGAGTTGAACATTGGCGTAGTGCTCAAATATGCTATGAGAAAGGCCCATGTACATCAAGGTCGCAGGTATGCCTTTGCGGGTCTTATAACTCATTTGTGTCGAGCTGCAAGTGTTCCTGAGAAGAGCTGGATTACATGGCACCACTTCTTCTTGTGCCAGTAGATGTTACAAAGACTAAAGGGCCATGCACTAATTATGGTCCTAACCTCACCTCTGCGGAGAGAAATCGGCGTGATGAAATGATTATGGCTCACATGTATAGGCTGGAGATGCTGATGTAGAGCCTCGACTCGGGAGCAACTTATGGAGATGATAAATACGTATCCCCTGAATGTGCATGTGTAGGCTGTACTTAGTATCGGACCCGAGATATTTAAGCCCATGGATGATTATGTACCCACGGATTAGGATAAGTTTTTCACCGACTTCGATGTGTATTTTGACTCTGATACGGAGGATGTGGACCCACTTCAGGCTGTGGAAGAGGCCGATGGCATTAAGGCCATAGTGGTCTCATCAGAGAGTGTTTCACCTTACCTCTTTACTTGATAATTCTAATGTTTTGTAGCACTGGGGTCAGTGCTGGTTTTTAAAGTGTATGGTGGGGTGTAGGTTCATCTTTGTTGAATATAGTATTTGATGAATTGTTTAATTATTTTCTTTTGGGTTCCTTGGAGGTTGTTTTTGGTTCTTTGACCAAGGAGAGTCCCTTTGAACCGGACAAAATATGAAAATATATTTTTAGGATTGAGCCAGTCGTCATAGTTGAGTCGCATTGCCCTATGATAGATGTATGCCAACCGTCTTAAGGGTAACTTTCGTCATTGAGTCTGTAAGTATGGTGATTGTGTTAAAGCTAAAAATCTGGAAGGGAAACCTTGTATGAAAGCATGTGGGTGAATATATGTGGATGCCTTTGAACTCTTGTGTTTGATTCTAAATTGCAATTTAAGCTTAATTTGAACTTTTACATTAGCTGAGTGTTGTGTTGGATGAGAAAACTAACTTGAATTGAATTGGTGCCATGTGTGGTGAGACATTGTGTATTTCAGGTATTGCATCTAAGTCTAGAACTTGTCATGCATGTTGTTGAAGCGAAATCAAATTTATTGCTTTGTTTAGGAGATGATAATAGGCATCCAATTATATGTTCATAAATTTTAGCCTTATCAGATATAATATCACTAGTAGACCCTTTGAACCTGTAGACTTTTGTTGGTAGCCTCACTTGTACCTGAACTATTTTATTGAATCCCTAGTTGTTTGCACCCTGTTTGCCTAAGCACTGTAGCATATACTACAACATAAAAGGGATTTAGCGGCAATTAAAAAAGGCATTAGCGGCCACTATGGCCATTACCAGCCAATGTACTTTGGCCGCTGTATCGGGGGTCGGTAAAGGTTTTTGCGGCCTTTTGGACAAAAGCTGGTAAAACCAAGCTCTTTTGCCGCTAAAACTCATTCGATTTAGTGGCAATTTATAAGGCTGCTAAATCCAATCCTAAGCGGTTAGTTATTCTCATGTCGCGTCCATTTTTATAGCAGGTAAAAACAACTAAATTGCCACTAAAACGCATTTGTTCTAGCGGCAATTGGTTGCAACAATTTAGATGGCTGTTAAATCCAATAAAAATAGTTAGTTATGCTTGTGTAGTGTCCATTTTTATAGCTGGTAAATCCTGCTAAATTGCTACTAAAATGCATTAGTTCTAGTGACAATTAAAATATTTGTTAGATCAAATTTAAAACGACAATCATGCTTATGTAGCGTCCATTATTATACCCGATAAATTCAATAAAATTGCCACTAAAAGTTCAGATCTTCAACAACAATTGGTGGCAATTATAAAGGCTAGAATATCCTAATTTTTATAGCAAGAAAATTCACTTAGTTTGATGCTAAAAGTCACAAACTTTAGCGACCAATTTGTTAGCCACGTTTAATAATGACTACATCCACTCATAAATCCAACAAAATTCTAATCAAAAGAGAGCTTATTACAGGCAATGAAGTTTGTCAAATGCCAAAAAATATATAATAAAATTCAGAAAACATTATATATCTCATCAATCCTAGACAAACGAACAAAGGTATTAATCCAAACTATAGTATCACAACTTAAAAACTAAACTTATTTGAATGAAATATCTAATATCATTATATAACCAATCCAATAAAATAATGTCTTCAAAGAATTTCCACGATGGTTCGCCGTACTGAAATATTTCATAAGAAAAATTTGTGAACATCATACCGTATGACCTGAAATAATAAAATAAATGTGTCAAAAGATGAAATCCAATTGATAAAAACATCACGAGATAGGAATTATATTATCTCATAGAAAACAACTCAAGCATCCGAAGTCACTTGGATCTCCTGTGTAGATTATGATATAAAGTTCGTTCATGTCTTTATATGAGATCACTAATATTCAGCTATACAAATAACACATATGGATCAGACTAACTACATTACAGGGGCTGGAGACGATGCCAATGACTTTGTGATAAAACTAAGGACTGGTTCCACTAAGATGCTTCCACAAATGGTCACCTCAGTGAAAGCTTGAACCCAAGTGATGAATTCAAAGAAGAAGCAGGGCCTATTCCAGAATGGATTAATGGTTATAATATGAATGATGAGCAGATAGATATAGAAAGAACAATGCCTAGTCCAAAACCAGTTAACAGTAGTAATAAGCATGAGGAGAATCAGATAGATGGAGTAAAAGCAGTGCATAGTCCAAAACCAGTCAACAGAAGTAATAAGGATGAAGAGCAGCAGATAGATGGAGTAAAAGCCATTAGTCCAGAACTAGTTAACTGTAGTAATAAAGATGAAGGGAAGCAGTTGGATGGAGAAAAAACCGTGTGTAGTCCAGAACCAATTAACAGTAGTAGTAAGGCTGAACAACAAATAGATGGTCCAGACAACGACTTTGTTTCTATTCTACAAGGAGAACGTTTCCCTTTAAAGGCAAAAGTGACAGAAAAAGAATCAACTGGTCCAGAACCAATTGGTGATGCTACTGATCATCAAGGACTGAAATTAAATGATTCCCCTACTATGGAACTATGAAATTTGAATGACAGGACCAATGAGCAGAAAAATGTTTCTGTTTCGGACACTTCAACTTCTGTGAACAATACTGAAATTTCAGTAAGGGGTACAACGACTGCAGATGATGAAATTGCATTGGACTGGTCCTTACCAATACACAGCTATACCAACAAAACCTATAGATAAAACTAACTACGCTTCAGGCCTAGAGGGGAGCAGTTTCTGGTTCGATGGGCTATTCCACGGCTGCACGATATAGATGCATTATCAAGAATGGTTGGTCCATCACTAAATGGTTGTTATCCATCCAAGTCTCTGTCTTGGTTTGCTGCCAAAATTTCCTTCTGTATTAAGGTCAGTCTCTTCCTTTAAATGTTTCTTATAGCTCTTTAATGAAGTGTAAAGTCCCACTTACAGATTATGAGTTTCTGCGTATGAGAAACTTTACTGGTTATACTTCATAAAATGATTCTCCAATCTAGCTAAATTCTGGTGTTTTGATTAAATGACTCTGTTTTGGATAAAATTACTTTATCATAGACTGCATATAACTATTACCAACAAGAAAACAAACTCTACATTCGATGGCTGGCAACAATGCTGATGAATTTGGGATAAAATTCAAGGAGTCTAGCAATAGTTATCTCAATTAGAAAATGCAGAAGCAATGGAATATATATCATCTTAAACAAAGAAATGAAGGGATGAGGTGTATAAGGATTACTTTGAGTAATCGTACCACTAATACTCAGCTATATCAAAAGAATTTATAGATAGAACTAACAATACTTCAGCGGCTGGAAGTAATGCAGATTACTTTCAGATAACATTCAAGGGCTGGCAAGGCATCAACATGAGTAGTCTCAATTGGAAAATGCAAAATTCATGGTGATGCAGATAGTCTAAAATAGAGAAAGGATGGGACGGGCTGTGTAAGGAGTAGCTTAAGTAATTAGAACATTAGTACGCAGCTACACCAACAAAACCTATAGATAAAACTAACTAGACTCCAGGCCTAGTGGGGACCAATTTCTGGTTCGATGGGCTATTTCACAGGCCTAGAGGGGAGCAGTTATCTCAATTAGAAAATGCAGAAGCAATGGAATATAGATTATCTTAAACGAAGAAATCAGGGGATGAGGTGTATAAGGATTACTTCGAGTAATCCGACCACTAATACTCAGCTATATCAACAGAACTTATAGATAGAACTAACAACACTTCAACAGCTGGCAACAATGTAGATGACTTTGAGATAACATTCAAGGGCTGGCAAGGCATCAACATGAGTAGTCTCAATTGGAAAATACAAAATTCATGGTATGCTGATAGTCTAAAACAGAGAAAGGATGGGATGGGCTGTATACGGAGTAGCTTCAGTATTTAGAACATTAATACGCAGCTATACCAACAGAACCTAAAAATAATACTAGCTAGACTTCAGGTCTAGAGGGGACCAATTTCTGGTTCGATGGGCTATTCCACAGGCCTAGAGGGGAGCAGTTATCTCAATTAGAAAACGCAGAAGCAATAGAATGTATATCATCTTAAACAAGAAATCAGGGGATGAGGTGTACAAGGATTACTTCGAGTAATCGGACCACTAAAACTCAACTATATCAACAGAACTTATAAATGGAACTAACAACACTTCAGCAGCTAGCAACAATGTAGATGACTTTGAGGTAACTCAAACAGTAGCACCAAAGGACAAAGATGAGTAATACCATGAGAAGTTGGAGTATTTTCAGCAACACTAGGTTTCCATGTTGCTTGTGCTATTTGTCCATGGCCACTATCAGCGCCTGGAAATTGAAAAATATTAGCACATTAGTTAACAATACTCTTATACGATTAAATTTCATTAGAAATAATTTCTAAAACTTATGGAAACGAGTTACATGTCCACTTGAGGTGCCATTGATATTTTGAGGCATGGATTCATTAGGAGCATGTTTGCGCATAAATTGTCACATTTGGAGTAATTCTAATTGCATATTATCTTGATTTTGTTTAATCATATTCATTTCATCATTTTGTTTCGCCTTCAATTCAGTTATCTCCTATTCTAACCTCTGTACAATTTCATTAGATGAATCCTCTTCATCAATGTTCTCTATGAAAGATGTACTACCCCATAAAACAGAAGGAGTTGGACCAAGTCCTAAACCATGAACATACCCACTTCTTTCATTTCCTAATACTTGGGAATACACATCGCCATTCCAAGCAACACGGTGAGGAGGTTGATCAGTAGATCCCTCACTATTGCTCTTCTTCTCATTTATCATGTCCTGACCAAAGAAAACATATTAGATCCAATTTGGAATTCATTTGTTCACTTTTTATATTTTTTTCCTTTATGTTTTCCAATGTAGAAAATAAAAGAAAGAATAAATCTTACAATTGCTTTGGCCGAATCATCATCCAACGGTCCACCATCCACACGTTGTTTATGAGTTAATAAGTATAATATTTCTGCTCGTGTAGGCTCTCTACCATTTGCAGTCTAATACAATAAAATTGATGTCATCTATTCTTAACAAGAAGAGTTAAATTATTATAGTTTTTAATTTCAACAGGTTTTCCTGCTCATTCATCAAGGTCGCAATACTTTTGGATCCTCCTGTGTGAGGCATCTTTTGCTTGGTCCTATTATATCTATTTTCTTGGGTACGTCTATGTCATTGAAAAATTAAAACAATATCTTATGATTTATAAATAAAAATTGAGCATAACAAAAATCTAAACACTATGAAAATTAGCAACTAGGAGAATGCTGTAAATATTTGTTGATACCTTAGCTTTGTTGGAAAGCCAATAAGATACAATTTGTACGATAGATATGTAGCAAAAAGGACAATTTGCTAAATTTCTTACATCCAAGATATAGTTGTTCATTTGCCTCCTTCATGAGCTGTTCAAATTTATCAATCTTTTGATGGGGTTGATTTCCAGATGTATGAGTAGCATTTTCCTGTAGGTTTGGCTCCATATCGACCCTTTCATTGACATCAATATCGATAGATTGTGTACAACCACCAAAGGCATCATGTATCATTCCTCTTATATCATCATCTCCTAAAGTTGACTGACTGCAATTAGTTACTTGAGTATTATTTGATCTATTTAGAGACTTTCCGTGACAAAACCAAGTATCATATGATGGCAAAATATCATTAACCACAAGATGATGGCAAAATATCATTAACCACAAGATGATCATAAGTTGTATCCCAATTTACTTGATGAAAAAACACACATTCTGTACAAGGACATGCAATTTTGTCTCCATGTTGTTTTTCAGAAAAAGCATGATTCATAAAATCTTTGATTCCATTCAAGCATTCTTTACTAACTCTGTCACAATACATCCACTTTTTAATTATAAAATTATCCATAAAGTTGAAGATATTCTTTCTTTCAACAATTACTGTAAGAACTAAAGATACGTTAGTAAAAAATGGTGGAATTTATTAATATGTAATTCCATAACTCACAAGATGTCATTTTAACAATTAAAATTATCAAACAGAAAATCGATACTAATTATATTCATGGAGGAAACTTGTCTATAATAATCTTGTATGTCCTAACTGGCTTATACGCCGAGGTTAGCAATACACTTAAGGATTACATAAACGACTTAAATGGGGTGCACTAACTGACCAGATTATGTGTTATGTAGCACGAATCAGTTGAGAACCTTTTCTTTAAGTGTCAATTTGATAGAATCATTTGGTCTTTAATTTTCTAAAATGCCTAAGGGTTTCCCAAATGTCTATGGGCTGGTCTGATAAGATTAGTTGGGCGTTACAAAATGCTAGAAGAAGTTCTAGTTAAGCGCTAATCTCAATAATATTACTAATAGATTGTGTCTACCACTTATTGTTAGAGAGGAATCATCAAGTTAAAGCATGTAAAGTAAAGACTATTTTAAGAAGGATTGATCAAAATATTCATGTTCGAGAAGAAATTGCATAACCTACATGCAGTTTTGTAAGAGCTCCTACTTTCAGATTTAAGCATTTAATAGTTTAAGTATTTCTAGATTTTGATTGTAATACACTTAAGGCTTACGTAAATGGCGAAAGTGGGGTGTACAAACTGACCTGATTGTATGTTATATAGCAATAACCTGAGAAAATTGAGCACCTTTTCTGAAAGTTACAATTTACTTCTATCATTTGGTCTCAACTTCTATGATGCCTAAGGGTATACAAACTGACCTGATTGTATGTTATGTAGCAGTAACCTGAGAAAATTGAGCACCTTTTCTAAAAGTTACAATTTACTTCTATCATTTGGTCTCAATTTCTATGATGCCTAAGGGTATACCAAACGTCTATGGGATGGTCTGCTGAAGTTAGTTATGCTATACAAAAATTCTTGGCCAAACACATACACAGCCCCTCAAACTTGGCCCAATTTTTCATTTTGGCACTCCAACTTAGCCTTGTTCCATTTTAACCCTTGAACTCCATTTTTTCTGTTCCATTTTAACACAAAATACTATTTTTATGATTCTTTATTATATATATATTCTTCAAATGCAACTTCTTATTTTAAATCGACACGTGTCAATTAATTTTA
>JAJOOJ010025797.1:0-10000 GCA_029582625.1 Solanum boliviense
GTATAGAAGTTTTCTCCCTGTTTCCAGTGTGCTAATAAACTAGAAATCATGATTCAAATAATTCTAATACATAATAACTAACATAAATTTATTCAATCACATATATGATATTCAAGAATATATGAAATTAGTTCCGCATATTTTTTAAACAAAATACCTTTGCCTCTTACTTAGCCATGCTATCTGAAATATCTGACTGGATTTCAGATTTATCCATTAGCTTTTATGTAATTAGTATCTCCGACTGCATAACTGTCTCTACTAGATCTAGCAGATCTCTGAATATGCTTGCTTCTTGGCTCTTTCTTATCTCCTTAACCCGTGCTGATATCAACTCCTTATCAATTTCTGCATCTGACTCTGCCTATAGTGCACCATCCCCTTGCACATCTCTGTTGGTCACAGGAACATCCTTATCATCTTCTCTCTCTATGAGTGAAGTGAAGTTGGTAGAATTAAGGTAATCTAAGTCCTTCCTCAAACTCGCAATCTCGACTTTTGAAGCCGCAATCTTACAGGCATCCCCCCTATCTGCTCTCGCAAGCAATGACTCTCACTGTCAAGGAATCAACAATTGTCTGAAGTGGGATGAGTGTTGCTAGTATGGCCCTGGCGATGATCCCCAGAATAGACCTCTCCAGTCGGGTAGCTCTCACATCAGCTAAATAGGCCATCTACCCCATCTTCAGGATCATGACTTGAGTGATCCTGGCAGGCTGGGAGGATGAGAAAGCACCTGGAACCTGTGATGAAGAAGGAGAGGGAGCTGGTATACCTGAGGGCTTAGAGGCCGGGGTGGGCGATGTTGTCTCTGCTGATAATGAGTCAATATTGACCTCTGGAGAAGTATCTGCTGGGGCTGCTATTCTCTTGTCATCCTCCTCTCGTGTAAACTCTGCCTCTATACGTCGAATATCAATCGAGGAATATGGAGTGACCTCTATATCGCTAGCAGGTTCTCAGGGCACTCCAGCACGCCAACATAACTCAGTAATCAGAACAGAAAATGGCAGGGATGTCTATGTCTGTTTGGCACTCAAAGCCATCTTTTGTCAAACCAGCAGTCCCAGGTCGATCCGCTTCCTAGACATGATAGAACCAAGGCAAACCTTCTTAGGATGACGTAGAATGGACTCGTTCTGGGATGGCATGATAATGCTGCTGATGAGGCCAAACCATTATTGGGAGGCGATGTTCATATCCCTCTTCTCAATCGGAGCTCCCGCATCCAACCATCTCGGGGTGATGTTAGAAATCATTGGAGCTAACCAACACTTCAAGTCATCTAGGGACGACGCGATAGGCAAACCCTGGTAGGGCAATACTGAGTGCAGCGGTCGACCCAGTACATCATTAATATGCTCGCTGTGACCCTCGACTTCCTTGCCTCTCACCATAACTAAGTTCACTGGTCGAAGCTCACTAGCCTTTTTCTTATTTTTCAGGGCCAACTCCCCATACGCTAAGTAGAATTTCGAGACCCAGGAAGGAATATAAGGACCCCGGGGCTTAGTGAACTGCTCAACTCATGATACTTGTTCGTGTCAAGCACCTCAACATGTTTACCTTCCAAACCCTCCACCGATAGTAACTTTTCTTCTAGAATGGTTCGTCACCCATCGCATTTTAGTCTATTCAGCAACCTGGGTGGAGGTGGAGCTACAGGGAGTGGAGGAGCCGCTGGAGGTGGTGCTGGAGTTAGCACTAATTCGGTAGTTGGGTGAGTGGCAGCCAAAGGGGTTTCCGTGGCTCTGGTTGATTTCTAGCCCTATGTTCCTCCCTTCGATTTATCAATTTTTGCTCATCCTCTAGCTCAGAAACAACTAGTTCAACATTTGTGTCCTTCCTAGCAATGTGCTTTTTTCGTTTGCCTTTATCTCCCAGTGGGAGATCTTGCTTTCTTTCTGTGAAGGACGTGATCCTCCTTCAGTGATTGTAATTCCCGTTGCCTTTTTATGGGATGGTGCATTTAGGTTTGTGCATTCCATATCTACAAAAGTTTGTGATTAGTCAAAAGAACAATCATAGTAAAATACAAAAAATCTGAAGCAGAAAGGTTCGCTCATCAATCGGCAAATCGCCAATCTCTTTAGCGAGCTAGATCGAACTCGTCGAAGGGATTATCTTGAAATCTAGGCAAATAAGCGATGAAAAAGTCTATTTGGTGAGATGCCAACTACTTTTGGCGGTGACGAAGTAGTCCGCCAAAAGATACAGTGAAAGACGGTAGAGGAGGCATGCGAAGGGCGGTCTGAAGTCCTAATGGTGAGTCGCCGACTACCTTCGGCGACCACAGATGTGTCTGTCGAAAGTTATAGATCTCTTAGCAGTATGGACATGAATGAAGGGATATCGAAGATCAGTAGGCGAACCCCCGAATCGTATGGCGAGCACGACCCAACTCATTGAATGATTCACCGTGCCTATTTTTCGACCCACTTCTTAGAATCGACTATACAAGCACTGAAAATGAAATTAAAGCATGAAGACACGAAATTCACACAAGACCCATACTTCCCATTATTCCGGAATACTCAGACTTCTTCCGCTCTTGCCAAATTTTAGCCATTTAACTATGATCACCCTTAAGAATGTTGTCACCCATTCCTTCATTGAGCAACTTTTGATATTTAGCACAAATGTGGGTTTTTTATGTGTTACCCAACCAATACAATGACAATCAAGCGGCACCCATTTCAATCGTAATAAAATTAAAGCACAACCAACAAGGTATTCGATTATTAAGATATTTCAGGCAACTAAGTTCGAATCACACACAACATATCAACTTATTTCTATCATACAGGCCCAGCACATGCCAGCTTGATACTACAATTACAAAAGAGTGCAAAAACTTTTAAGATAAATTCGGGGTTTTATGGGCTAACCATTAATATCGATCAAATTGCTTTTTGAAATGCTACGCAACAAAGAGATACAACCCCAAGCACTATTTACCAATTGAAATACTAATGGAAAGGTAAAAATCTAAGAAAAGTACCTTTTGTGTGATTTTGAGGAGTTTGAGACGAGGGAAAGTGAGAGATTCAAACATTTTGACCTTCTGCCTTTATATAACCGTTCAGTTCTCTGTCATTCGGCGACGTTAGTTTTATCGCCAATTTTCCAAATGCATATTTACCTCATCGAATTTTACAGGACATCCTGTATTTTAGGGTCCCAACGGCGGATTAAGTCGGAGTCGCCGATAGATTCGGCGACTCACCCACTGGATCCTTGGCTCGCCAACTTGCACTTCTCAACACCTTTCTCATTTTACCCTAAAAAATCAGCACACCATTATTCGAACAGAATAATTAAAAGCAGTAAAACCTTGGGTTGCCTCCCAAGAATCCCCTTATTTTACGTCGTGGTATGACGTAAGTTCTGTCTCACTCTCCGTTATTGGGTGTAGCCAGTGTCACTAGGTGACCCCAATATGTCATTTGGGTGGAGATGAGGTACTGCAAAACTCATGAATGACCTGATTAGATGGATTGATCTAGAGTGAGATCCAATCATTTGATTCAATACTTTAATATTCTCCTTAATTTCTTCCAACACCCGATCGTGATCGGTGATCTTTTGGAGAATGATTTGAAGTGTGTCCTCGACACGATTTTTTCCCCATTTCTAGACTTCCTCCACTCATGTGGGGGTATGTACCTCCCCCTGCTATTGCATTGGATTTCCACCTCTAAGATTTTGGTGGCCAAGTCGTTTAGCTTAGATGCCAGTTTGGTCAGCATGAGGTCCTTTTGGGCTCCTTGGCTTATTTCGAGCAATTTCCCACTACTCTGCTCAGCCATGCTCATCTAAATGGACGACTCAACGAAAAGCAAAACTAAACGTAAAGTTAGTAAATTACAACTAAGAAGAACAAAAATTCTACTAATTTAAAAATTCTCAAATAACACCACTCCCCGGTAGCGGCACCATTTTGATACTTATTGTAACCAACGACACTAACCTACGGTATGAGTGTCTAGGATCGTCAATAGTTGGGGACGTGTCCCAAGGGAGTGGTTTTTAGAATTGATACAAAAATAAAATTTAGCTCTAATTAGTCATAGCTAAAGACATTAACAAGAAAAAATAATGTAAATTAAAGGGGGTGACACAAAAGTGTCAAATTTCAATTGGGGGTTTTGTCACAAATAGTAAAACCAACAAAAATTAACAAGAAACTCAAGTATCGGAAAATGTTCATGGGGTGTGACCGCAATACAAGCTGAGATAAATCATTGGGTACATGCTTTCGATAGGAATTTTGCAAGATAATAGTGACTAGGCTAAGTTTTAGATTGAAATAAGTTCCCTCTCGGGCAACTTACCCCGTTTCAAATGGGTTCCTCTCGGCCACCCATTTGACGCATGAAGACCAGCCTACGCCTTACCCCACTCATTCTCTCAAGCTGAGTGTTAGGATATGGGACTAGGCTCACCCTCTCAGGCTAAACCTCATGTCGACCCACTCCTTAGGCCATTAGTCTAGTGGTCTTGGTTTCACGACCTCGCTCTCAGGTTAGCCAAAAACACATGGGTGGTTTTGTATTTGGAACTACAATACCATTAAATTAAACAACAACCACTAGGTGAAATCACCATTAAAATATATCTAACCTATCAGCAAGCAAGACCCAACAACAATATCAACACATATTTGCTAAATTACACCCCAAGAATGGGGTTTTTTAGACACACGTCAAGAAATAACAAAATACACCTAAAATGATACTAAAATCAAATGGATATAACAAATTGAACATTGATTTAAGCAACGGAAGAAGAATGGAGAAGACCCACTTCCAACTTGGGGAAGATGAAATCCTTCTCTCTTCAAGTCTCCCACAAAACACTCTCCAAACTTGAGAGAAAATATCTAAAAAGTACTATTCTATTATGAAAAATAATAATGATTCGGAACTCCTAAAATTAATAAAGAGTTTAGTATTTATAACCATCAGAAATTAGTGCTGGCGGAAAGTTTGGCGAGGTTAGTCGAGTTCACCGAATGACTCGGTGACTCGCCTTTCATTTGTCTCATTGCCATTTAGTTCTTGCCTTCAGCATCTTCACGTTCTTGACCATTGGGCGGTATAGTACTGCTTCGCGGAACTATTCGGCGAAGCGCCGACTGCTCCTGTCATCGTCGTTTCGATCCTATTCCTTCAGGGCTTTGCATACTGGAACAAAGGGTGGAGTCTCTCCTTTTGGCGAATCCCCAAAGATGCTTGGCGATGCTCACGCTTCAACTTCTTCATTCTTTTCAGCCCTTTTGTTCCTTTTTTCGCCTAAGTGTCCATTCTTCCACTAAAACTTCAAATACCTGAAACTTAAGAGTTTCATCAGATATTGAGACAAAATAAGCATTCAAGGACACTATTTCTATCAAAACAAAGCCCTAAATGATTCCAATTTGTGGACTCATCAAGGATCTACAAAAAAGCTACTAAGTTCGTCCAAACCCACGAACCCCCACCTAGCTCTGCCTCTGCATGTATGAAATTTTATTTTGTTTATAGCATGCTTCCGAATTAGGATTTATTGATCACTACCAATACCATGAATCCTTCACTTAATTATGTTATAACTTGTTTTATATTTTCTTTTTAATATGAAAAAAATAAAAGAAAAAGGGATCACAACATATTTTTTTTGTGTGTTAGGCAATATTTAAACTTTAATTTCTTAATGCAAACTACACTTCCAAACTACAACAATACTATCACATTGAAACTTATTTGGATTTTATATTGTATAATTTTCTTTAGTTGTTTAAATTTCTATATATAACTAGTTTTTATCCTAATTAAGAACCAATGAATCTCTAACCAATAATATATCAAAAAAATGAGAGTTAATAATATAATTATTTTTAATGTGTGCAATTTAATTTTTACTTTGTAAAATCATATATATAGTTAGTTCTTCACAAAAATCTTGTTGGACTGCAGTATTACTATCATATGAGCAAACAATATCATTCTATTGTAAAGGTAAGAAAATATGTATTCAAGGGTTTATAAAGAAACCACTGAAGTAAAAGAGGTAAGCTCTGACATTATTTACATTTTGTTGGACTACTATAACTTGTTTGACTAAGTTTATATATATATATATATATATATATATATATTATTATTATATGTGTATAAATATGTGTGTGAAAGAAGTATTTACCTAGTCTTACATTGAATTTCTGCAAGAAGTGATTTCTATGAAGACCTCCTACCTATATGTCACTAACTTTTATTTTCATGTTAAGACACAGAGACATTTACATTATTCTTATGATAATTTTCTTATTAATCCAAAGGTTGGGGCTATTAAAAAGCACTCCATGAAAAAAAGGCTGAACGTTCCATCTTGAAAATGAAGTCTGCAACAAATAAACAAAAAAGCAACAACTATGGCAAGAGGGATCGGAGGTCAAAAGGTTTCTTGGTGAAGTGATGAATAACCTCATAAATAGGGATGTCAAACACAAAAATAACAATATAAGTTAATGTTACGCTAGCTATTAGAAAAGGATTTTTATTTTACAAAAAAAAAATACTATAGAAAATATAGGAATTAGAAATTGATAAATCTCATCATTAGAATAAAAAAAGTTATCATTATATAATCTTATTTAATAACGGATTAACAACAAATTATCAAAAAATACTTGTTTGCTATAAGCTATTTGGCAACTAATTTTGTAGTTGCACTATATTTTTTTGGTTGTTATTTTTCTATATATATTTATGTATTCTTACAACATTAATAATTTTAAAATGGAAGGATGTTGGAATGTCAAAAGAAGATTCTTCACCGAAAAGAAAAATAGAATCTTCAATCTTGGAGGGAGAGCCGGGAATAAAGGACCAAATAAGAATATTATTCACACCAAAGGAAAAATACAAGGGAAAATATTTTCTGAAAAACCTAAATTGGTGTTGGCATCGCAAGGTTCAACAAATTGTGGGAGGTCTAGTTGGCAACAACGACAGAGATAGTAATGGTGCAAATGGTGGAACGACAAGTGAGGGAGATGTCGCGAAGTTGATAGCGGTAGAATTTGAATATCCCAAAATTGGTTTTCCATGTTTTCAGACAATAATTTAGTTTTGTTAGTTAAAAATATTTGTGCCCTAAGTGTTTGATGATTTTTCTGAAAGAAATCGCTTTGAGTTTTGTTTTATCAGTAACATTTGGGTTTTCTGGAAACATGATCTTAATGGTTCTATTTTTGCTAAATTACAATGTCTATTTGGATAGTTGTTATGTATTGTAATGGTGCAAATAGTGGAATGACAAAGGAGGGAGATGTCGCGAAGATGATAGCGGCAGAATTTGAATATCCCAGAATTGGTTTTCCATGTTTTCAGAAAATAATTTAGTTTTGTTAGTTAAAAATATTTGTGCCCTAAGTGTTTGATGATTGTTCTGAAAGAAATCACTTTGAGTTTTGTTTTATCAGCAACATGTGGGTTTTCTGGAAATAGGATCTTAATTGTTCTATTTTTGCTAAATTACAATGTCTATTTGGATAGTTGTTATGTATTGTTTTATAATGTATTGTATTGTATGGTACTGTACTGTTTTAATGAATACAATGTTTGGATAAATTGTATCATTTTATGTGTTTATATAATGTGACATATCTATAGTTTGAATGACAAATCTGCAAGAAGGGTATGGAACGAGATAAAGGTGTTGTGAAAAGGTAGAGTATTCTAGAATACTCTTAATATTATTATTTTGAAGAGCCTATACTTTTAATATTCACATATTAGTAAAGGATTAATCCTTAGTTTAATGCAATTATTTATGACCGTGCCATGCACGGTAACATTACATAGTTATTTATAAATAGGATTGTTAGTTAGATAGATTCTTACCTCGGGACTTTTCTTGTAACAATAACAACAACGATAACCAAATTAGTGTAATTAATTCAAAAAGTAGAGTCTGGCTAAAATGTTGTTTATGGTGTGTTGACAGTCTTACCCCTTCCTAACGAAGGTAGAGAGATTGTTGACTTTTACATCATCGCAGACCTCAAACCTCCTGATCACAATGCTATGCCCAACATTCTCCCCTACGTAATAGCACAACAACCCTTGCGACTGTCACGCCCTGAGCTACACCCTAGGCAGGATTGGCACTGTAGAACCAACTTACTCAGCGGAAGACTTAAACACAAGAATATAATCTCAAATGATGAACTCATGAAATAACTTAGAATGCCTTAGAAGAAACATTCAACTAGCCAAGGTGTCAACTCACGTCTCAAAACATAATTTAATAAAAAAATAGTGAGAAATGAATTAACCAATTGTTTATCTATGAAGCCTCTAAAATTAAGATGGATGTTGGGACAAAACCGACGATATCCTAATGAACTAAATATACTGAAAGCACTAAAAGGGATCCTTCAGAAGTAAGGAGGCTCACCAAAACTCTGAAGCTCAACAAAAATCAATGATGTACTGGATGCTGATCCTGGTTACCTGTATTTGCATCATTAAAAAATACAGGTCAAATGACATCAGTACATTGAATATACGAACATGCGAGGGGAAATCTGAAACAAGACATAAGCTTGAAAGGAACTGAAGAACAAACCTAGTCTCCACTCAACTGAACTGAATTGAACTCATTTCAATATAAACGAGTATAAACAAATGCAATATCAAGAAAAGCTTTTTAAAATATGGATAACAAATCTATGTATTTAGAAATACAATAGTAACTCTGTATGTTTGCAAAGATACAATATAAACTTTAAAATTTATATAAGAATGGGAGTTTCTCTAACCGACAACAATTACTTAAGAGCTATTGTGATGATACATCATTTTTCCTCACGCTGCCAGGGTCATCGTATACCTTGCCGAAGGTATAGAACCTGACTACTAAGTCTATCTACTATTCTATGCTGAAAATCACTTAGGAATCATCTAAATAGTATGAACCTTTTCTTCCCATGTTGGCTACATAGTTTATGGAGGCTGGGAGTTGTCTGAACTCTCGCCCATATCGGTGCTCAGTACTACTCCTAAAATATAATACTAGCTATTATTTTTTAAAATCATAACTTCTTTTTGTGGTTTGAGATAATTGCTCAAAACTTAGCGCAAAGACTCCTCTTGGAAATCAAAGTTTCCTCTCTTTCTTAATTGTTAAAGCATTTACTCTTTACTGAAAACTAGCTCAAAGGCTCTTTTGGAAATTAACGTTTCCTTTCTTGTTTAAATGTGAAAACATTTAACTCTTTGGGAATACATAGTAACAATATACTTTTTTGAAGAAATGAACTTCAATCTTTACTCTTCACTCAACTCAAAACTCAAGTTTTAAAACAAGGTTAAAATGTTTGTCAAATACTTTTGGAAAACTCTATGAATGTCTCTTGACTTGACTCTTAACTTTCCTTGAATTGAATCATGGATTCAAGGCTCGTGATCTCATTTGATGGATGATGTTGTTTAGATGTACCTTAAAGTGTAGAAATCAACTAGGAAACATAGGTATGTTTTAAGTAAACTAGTATAGAAAGAAGTGATAAAAAGTAGAAGACTTGGCATCCCTGGCGCTCTGAGTGGCGCCGGGCGCCCGACCCAAAACTTAAGAACTGAAGTTGGGGCTCATTGGCTGGCGCGGCACTACAAGGCCCCAACTACAGAACATCTTCTGGGGCCCTCTGAGTGGCGCGGTACCCCAGCTCCCTCCCTAGGTGTTGGACAATTTTTCTTGCTCGGTTTTCAACTCTAAACCCTGTAAACTCAATTGGGTCTTTCCCCAAACACTTAGATTCGACTACATAATCAAAATATGCAAGAATCTATTCAAAATGACACTTAATTTCATGAATCTAAATCAAGAACTCCTCAACAACTCCAACAATCAAGAACCCAATTAAAAGTTCAAACAAATCCATCAAGAACTCAATTTCTAAACCTTCAAGAATCTAAATTGGATGAAATAAATCACAATTGGGTAGTAAAAAGAC
>JAJOOJ010025797.1:15000-28029 GCA_029582625.1 Solanum boliviense
ACTAAAAGAGAGACATTCCCTTGGTTATAAGAAGTGAACTAATAATGAGACCAAAGTAGGGTAAATATGACTGTGATGACTTCAAGGTTATGCTTAGTGTGAAGGTTAGTATGGGATGCCTTTCATACATTGCACAACTGTGCTTTGAGTTTATTTAGGAGTATGGTTCCCTAATGGTAGAAAGCTTAAGACTTGACCATGCATATAGACTATGATTAAGATGACCAAAAAGGGATTCTTAGCTTGGGTGGTGTTATGGGATGCTATTCATACATTGCACAAATTATTCTTTTCGGTTATTTGAGAATAGTTCTATTATGGCATAAATGACTAAGATTCATAGAATGTTTATATGATGCTTATGTTGGAGACTTTGCTTATTATGATTATGATATTGTCTCTTATGCTAATGGTTTATGTTTCATGAAGTATATCATATGATTTTGGATTGTGTCGTATGTTGACTAACCCTTGTCTTATGCTCTTATGGTATTATGCTAGCTAACATATTTAGTACTTTTTGTAGTATTGCATACTTTTCCTACTTTCTAATCAAATGTAGGGTTTGGAAACTTGAGCGCTATCTTGAAGCTAGGTTCCTAAGGAGCTAAGGAGTTGAAGATTTTGGTGAGTCGTCCTAGCTTCGAGGACAAACCAACCTTTTCCTTTATGTCTTTTATTCCATGTTTTCAGACTATTGTATGGGCTGTGTCTCAAAAATTTAATCCAAAGTGTATTAGATAGTTAGAGACAAAGTATAGAAAGCCTTCCGCCTTCTTTTATGAAAATGACTTCGATCGTAAAAACTTTTAAATTTTTCCATATTATCTATTATCTTATGGTCATGATATGCTAAGGGCTTGTATGAGACCCCTTTGGGGTTAAGTATGCCGTGTTACTTCTGCGGTTTACCCCTGATTCGTGACAAAATTGGTAATTAGAGCACAAGGTTTTGAATGGTTCTAGGATTGTCTCAAGCCACGTCTAGTAGAGTCTTGTTCATAAATGTGAAGCACACCACATTTATGAATATGTGGCTATTATATGGTTAGGAAACTTCACTTCTTCATTCTCCTAGTTGTGCCATAGAGTTTAACTCGATAAGGTCTCTCTCTTATTCCTTATCTGATGGTCTTTAGGATATGACTACCCGAAGGGCTTATGATACAAGTAGTGAGGGATAAAGGTTGGTTGAGATGCCAATTATGGCTATATGACTTGATAGATTTGAGATGATAGACTTTGATATTGTCTTTAGTATGAATGATGCTTCATTGTTGTCTTTATGTTATGAAAATATGTTTAGAAGAATTTGTGTAGGTTTACTCCCAAGGGGGAGATAATGTGCCTATCTAGCAAGGTTTTCATGTGGTTATGTTTAGTTTTTGGTAGAACCCGTCTTAGTCATGATGAGTTTTGAGGTATGTTGATAGGTTGGTTGAATAAGGTGTTTGGATAATGCCTAGATGGGTTGAGTGAATAAACTCCTCTAAGAAGGGTAGAAGTGTATTTCATCATGGTTTAGAATCACCTTGTGTGATGGATGTGAAAGCTTAGTGATGAATTTCTCCGACCTTAAAATTGAAAGAAATTATGCTTTGAAGAGTTTGCATAGGCTTGCTCCCAAGGAGGAGATATTGTGCTTAGATAGAAAGGTCGTTGAGTGTTCTTGATGTTCATGAGTGAAGTTTTTTTGAATTTTACGAGAAGTTTAGTCCCGGTTTGTTAGGCTCATGTGAGATCTCGTGTGGTGTTAGTAAGGTTGCTTGTGAGCTATAGTTGATTAATGAGAACCTCTCTAATTTAGAAGTATCGGTAGAGGTCTTAGACCGGCAAGTTAAGAAATAGAAGAACAAGGAAGTTATTCCATAAAGTGGTAAGGAGTTTTCTTTAGTAAGGAATTTTGTTATGAGTGCTACTTGGGAGGCCAAGGGCCAATGAGATGTCTCGATGTCCTCATCGTTTTCCTTCTACTTCTATTCTAGCTTGAGATGATAGGTTCCTCTTTATTTTACTTTATATGAAGTCATGTGTGAATTGTATGTTTCCATGATTTTCTTATGTGATGCATGTTTACGAAGATGCTTAGGTCTTGGTAGAAATGATTTATATGCATTGTTTTCCTCATGTTGTAGTGCATTTGAGATATATTTGCATATAGACTTCATGAGATGATTATATGAGCATGCCTTAGTTTTGGATATGAAAGATTCCTCCCTGAATAAATGTTTTTTTTAGAGTAATTTGCATTTAGGCTCCATAAGTATGTGTCGAGCATGTTTTATCTAGGAGATGTTAGTTCCTCCTTGAAAATGAGTAGATATAGGATTTCATTCCTTTTGGGTTGGTAGAAGTAGTTCCTACTCCCTTGTGTTAAATTGAATGTGTAACGACCCTAAAAATGAACTAGTGAAACTAGAGCCTAACGTGTGTGCGTTTGTGATGTCAAGGTACGACTCCCCATGGACCACCCTAAGGGTCCTTGAGAGGGACCCTAAGTCTACACCCCAAGACCCCATGTAAATCATAAAGTTGGCCAAAAAGGGGTGACCTACGGAAGGAGTTCACGCCCCGTAGGTCTATCTACGCCCCTTAGATGGCCTCCGTAGGACAAGGGGCTTCTAACCAAGCCACATCCAGTATTGATGGAAGACCAGTACGGTTTGTCAACCCATCCACAGTCCGTGGATGGAGGTCTCGTGAATGAGACCTAGTTTGCTGTCAAGGGAAACGACCAACTTGGGGGTGAATTGGTAAATTCACCCCAAGTCCCAATTAGTGTATGAACGGTTATTTTAAGTGTTTTAAGGTATTTTAAGAGTATTAAAACATTAAAGTGGTATTTTTAGATTTCATTATTCAGTTTTCCCCAAATCAAAACCCTTTCTTCCAGAATATCTCCTCTCTAAGAACTCCATTGAAGACCAATAGTAGAAGAAGACTTAGGGCTTGAAGCGGAAGGCTTTTGGGTAGATTTTCGTTGGATTCTTCAAGTACAAGGTATGTTGATCCTTCATCTAGGGTTAGTTTTTATCCTAGAGTCAATTTCCAAGAAGTTTCAAAGTTTTCAAGTTTTATGAAAAACACTAAGTTTCACTCAATCTCATGGGTTCTTGCATCAAACATTTTCAAATGATAACTATGATTATATTGATGTTTAATTGATGATTTAAGATGGTTTTACTCTATGAAACCATGATTTCTCTCAATTCCTAAATTGTGTCGTATGAAGTGGGTTTATTGATTATGAATGAATGTTGATGGATTTATGCCCAGATTGATTTAGATTGTTGACTTATATCTTCATCTATGACTAATTATGGTGAATTGTTGCTGAATTGAAGATTTGTTATCATAGCCTTGAAAGGGCAAGTTTGCCCTAAGTACTTGTTGTAGTAAACCTGTGTTAGAAATGTTGATCCACCTGAAAGGTGGAGGTGTTTAATTATGATGTAGTTACTTGATGTTAGTATAATTCTACATGTATTCTTGATTAACCAAAGATTCTAAGGTTATGCCATGAAAGAGGCAAATTGAGGATTTAAATGGGATTCTCCAAAAATCATGACTTTCTCAATGTAATGCCTTAGACTAGATCACCTAGACATGAATTGGTTTAGGGTAATGCTTCTAAACATGAATTGACTTGATCATGAAATTATGTGCATGTTGATGAATACTTGAAGTATAAAGTGCTAATCATGATGTGATTAATGTATTGATGAGTTGTTGGATCATGGTATTCCCTTATCTATTTTTCTATTGCTATATGTTTGGGATGAGTTGGTTCATAGCCCTTAAAGGGCATATTGTGAAGGGTTGGCATGTTGGCAAGATTGTGTGTGAACTCATTATTTACTTAGAAGTTGAAAGTCCTATGACTATTGAGTATATTATGGTATTGTTGAAAAGACTATTCTTCCCTTACGCCTACACTTGATATTGTATGAATGGTCTAAGATGATTATAATGTTGTTTATTGTGTCATTGCAAGGACAATTACACACAAAACACTCCATGCATAAACATGACCTGATGTATCAATGGTGTTAATTGAAAGTATAGTTCTCATACGAACTTTTACACATTATTATCCATGAAATGTACATAACCATGTTGATCCTATTGTGTTGATTGAAAGTCCATTCTCATGAGAACACATGATCTTGGTGTAATAGTTATTCTCGCATACTAATGTTGATTCTAAGGTTTAAAGTACATTCTCATCTTTCATGAATCTATGAGCTATTTAGTGAGTTGTATTTAATGAAGAGTAAAGTATGCGTTCACACATGTAGATACAATTCCATACTAATTATGTATAATTGGCAAATAAAGCTTAGTACCGAGTGGATATGGACAATGTGGAAAAGGCCCCTCCGTTAATGCAATAGGTTGGGTTTCTAGTATCAATCTCCCTATCCCATAACTATGTGACAAACATAGGACTTAGCTAGTGGATCCACTTAGAAGCTAAATATAATTAGTTCCACCTTCGGCAAGTAAGAACCCCTTCTTTCGGTGTGGGATTATATGACACCAGATTCCATGTAGCTCACATGGTCTCTGTCGGTTATGGATAATATTCCCTAATAAAAATAAGATAATGAATAGGATAGGAACTATACTATGACTTCTTAATGGCTTTACTTGGTAGAAGTAGGGGTATGGGACTTCACTTTTACATTGCACAAAGGGACTTATTAGGATGTCGTGGAATGGTTTCCTTATGGTATGATAAGATATGAATAGATGAATTTCCTTATGTTTAGTTCATGTACTTGTATAATTCCTCATTTATGGTAAGCTTGAAGATTATGGAAATGAATATGCGGCTTCAAGGAATGGAAGATTATGGGATGCCAACCATACATTGCACAAGTGTTCTTAGAGGTTGCTAAGGTATTTATATTACTATGTTATGAGTGTATTGTGACTATAGCTTCTCTTCTATGTTTGAAAATGCATATTGGCTTTCCAAACTTAATGTATGAAAGTCCTCTAAATGCATGAATGTGTCCTAAATGAATCTAATGAAGAATGTTGGCTTATATGCTTAAATGTAAAGATGAATGCTATACTTGGATTATATAATGAGTCACTTCCTTGTCATGTATATTCTATATGAATGTGCCTTGTCTATGGTCACTTCAAAGGAGTAGTTAGTGTGAGTAGTAGTATGGGATGCTACTTGCACATTCAACAAGTATGACTTAGAGTTGTCTTTGATGTTGGTCTTAATGTGATGATGTGATTCATACAATGTTTATGTCTCTTAAATGCTTTATTGTGTAAAGGTGGAAAGGATGAATGGTAAGTTCACTTTTGGGTGACCTTAAGGTGGTGGTATAGGACGCTACCCATACACTACACAAGGTATAGCTTGAGGGTTTCTTGAGGTGGAGGCTCAAGTTGAAGGTAAAGGGTTATATGTGATTTGGCTCAAATGTGAATTATGTGACTTTGTATGTTGGTTGTGACTTATATTATGCCTCTTGTATCAATGTTCATGAAGTTTTACAAAAATGGCATGAAGCATGACTTTCAACAAAATGTCCCTTTTAAAGCATGTTTTTGCATGATCATCACTCTTAGTACATTTTTCTGTTCTAACCCATATTTTCTTATTTTTACTACAAGTGTAGGTTCCGGCAAGTGATTGCTTTCTCTAGGGAAGCTTGGGATAAGAGTTCTCTCAAGACCTCTTTGGGTATGTCCTCATATGTCGTGGACAAGGATTTTATGTTTTAAGACTTTTGTCTATAATTCAATTGTAAAGGGCCATGACCCTATCTTGTTAAAGTTTGTCTAAGATGGCCATGTGAGACTTAGTATTCCGCTGCTCTATAAATGTCTTTTGATGTTGTATCTATTAAAAAAAATATTAAATTCCGCACTATTTCTATGTATCTAATGTTATGAATATTAAGAGGCTTGTATTAGACCCTTCCGAGGTCGACTACGTTGTGTTATGACTAGGGGGTGCTCTCGAGTCGTGACAAAATGTGTTTAGCTTGGAATGGAAGTTTTCTTCCTTGGTTGTGTGCATTTAGATGTAGTGCATGCATGATGGGGTGTTAGGTTAGAGCTGTGACTTTAAGAAGTGTTTAGAGTCATCATTTGAGGATGAATGATCCCAAGGGGGGGATATTGTAATGCCCCGACAACTAGTAAGTTGAAGTAGAGAGTCTAGAGATTTTCATAAGAGTTTTAGAGCTTGATGAGAGGGTTTAAGTCGTAAAACAATTCTCGTACTTAGAATAGGCGTTTAAGGGTTAGAGCGTCAAGGTACGACCCCCCAAGGACCACCCAAGGGGTCTTTTGAGGAGGACCTCAAAACATCCCTTAAAGTTGTCAAAATAGGCAGCACTCACAATTGCCGCATACTGGCCGTGAGTGGTCCCACGTCCTGAGGGTTGGGGTCGTGGGTCAAGGACTGAGTTGAATGTCATGTTAATCTACAGTACCAGCACCTACGAAGGTGCAGTACGCTCTGTGACCCCACCCACGGTCTGTGGGTGGTGGTTTTGTGAGTAATAGGCAGTTTTTATGTTTTAGTTTTAGGTTAGGGGTTAGGGGGTTAATTAGTAAATAGTTGGGGGAGTAAGGGAGGTAGGTTAGTTAATTATTTAACCACCTATAAGCACCTAATAGACCCCCTAAATTACATAATTTTTAACTTATTCATCTAGGACCCCAAATTCTCTACAAAAATCCTCTCTCTAGAAGTGAAGAAGAAGAGAAGAGAAGAGGGAAGATTTTCCTCCATTGATGAGAGATTGATTAGGGCTTTGATGTAAGGTATGTTAGCTTAATCATCTATGGGTTCTTCCGCCCATAGAGCCCCCTAGGCTTTCCCCGAATTGTGAAGTCAAAAACCCAATCTAACTAACGTTTCCTTCTACATTGTGGGTAGGGTTTAGGTACGATTCTAATCTGATGGATAATACCTAATTATTATTTTATTAGCATTGAATAATGATATTATTATGAATTCATGTGATTTCTATGGTAAACCCTAGTCTATTTGATGAATGTGATATTTTGCGGGTTTATGCCATGAGAGGTGGAATTGAGGAATTCTAATTGATCCTCTTAAATCAATGTCATGCGTAGTAATTGTTCAAGGTTAGGAACATATAATCATGAATTGAACTCGGCTTTATTGAATATGAAGGATCATGGCTTGTACATATGAAAATGAACCCTTATGATCAATTGTGACTAGAATCACCTCATAATGATGAATTTGATTAGAATAACATGAAAACTAGGTATGAATGTTTATTGTAGAAGTGAAGCTTTGAGAATATGGCGTGTAGAGATGAATGTTGATCACTAGGGCTTGAGATTAAATCTAATATGACTAACTATAGATGCCAAGTCTTTGAGAGTAAAATCTACATGTGAGTAGAAGGCTACCGAATAGAAGTGTGATGAAAGACCCTTAACTACCTAATTCACCTTATAAATAATATATGGTATGATGTGATAGAATTACTTAAATCATGATGATATCCTTGTCTAATGTAGAATTTTATACATGATATTAGGCATGAGTATGAACTTAACTTGAAAGGGGTTCTCACATAGTAATGGTTCTAGGGTTTTGAGGGTAAATCCAATACGATGAATTATGTATGTTAAGGCTCCAAGAGTGAAACTTATGAGATAATGATATACTATTATATAGAATGGTTATGATAAGACCTTCCTACCCAATTTGCCACATGAGTGGTTGAATGCATAAAGTCATAGAATCACATGAGTTAGGATGACATCCATGATTAGCGCATAAACCCTAGGAGTGAAGATTTGAAGTAGGCTTGAACCTCAAGGAGGTGAAGTACGAGATTATGCTTATAGTAATTGAACTATTTCAAGCATGTTATCATCCATGTCCAATGTAGGCATCCTAATTGTGTTGATTTGATATTATAATGAATATATCCATGTCTAATGTAGTCATTCTAGATGTGTTGATTTAGTATAAGTTTGACCTTAGAAACGGGTAAAATTTGATAGTGTGCATGTTGTATGAAGTTTAGTAGATGCTTTACACACTTTGAGAGTATAGTGAATATTCTCATGACCTAGTTGTAATGTTGTTGAAAGGTTAATTCCATATAAACACTCGTGCATTAGTAGGATGTAATTTGAAGGTTTGTCACTTGTTGAGTTTCTAAGGTTGGAAGACTAATCTCACCTAATTGAATCAAAGGCTGTAGATCCATCATAAATAGGTCATGGATGGTGATTGTTGCTCACGCATGATCATAAAATCACATATTTATCTTACACCGAACAAAGATATAGTTGATATACTTATAAACGATTTTTAATTTATTCAACCAAGAATGATTCGTCTAAAGAAAACTAACAACAACGTGTTATCACATATATAGGGGTGGTATAATAATATGAAAAATTATTAGTCAAAAGTTAATGTAAGAAAAGATGAAAGATATAAATAATCAATGTAATAACTATGAGAATTCTTAATATTATAACTAATGAATGTTAAAGAGTGTGAATAATTTTTACAAAAAATAGTAATAACTAAGAGAATTTATAATGTTAGAACTAAAGTATTAATGTGCAATAGCTGTATTTTGAATGAATTTTATACGTACATAAATAAATAGACTTTTAATTAATGTTACTATAATTTTTATAGTTATTAGATTTTAATTTAGTGTAGGGACAAAATAAAAATATTTATTCCATATTACTGAAAATAAAATTTATTCTGTAAATGATAAATTTTAAGCAATTCATATATATTCACATATTTTCACATTTGTTGTGAGTTTTTTTTTTCTAAAAAAGAACCTGGAACAATTTAAAATAATATATATTGAAGTTAGAAGATCTTGTTAAATTGATAATACATTTGTAACATATATAATATTTTAATTTAAAGTATGGCGTTATTACAAGTCATATGAACTTTTCTTTGTCTAAAATGTTGAAATATTAAGAAATAGTAATTAAGTAAAATAATAGGGCAATGTTTATATAGTAATAACTATTTCCAAGAAAACTTCCTAACAATTTAAACCACACAAGTACCATTGATAAACAAAATCATTCTTTTGTCTTGAGCGTAAAAAAAAACAAATTGTGACGATTGTCTAACTCTTGAGAAGTTAAATAATTTTGGAAAAACATATTCAGAAGCATATATTTACATCACAAGTGAAATTGTTAAATAAATAAATAAATTTAGACTACATCATATTAACTTCATATATTGGAATATTACATACTAATGTATACATTAAGCAAATAAATAATTATTATATCATCAAAATTATTTTCATATACTCGAGGTTATGGAATGTACCCTCTTAGGATAGAACGATTTACTTCATCAGAATAGTGGTACCTTATATTCAGCTAAAATTCAAATTCACTCGACGACAATAAATCACACGAATTTTTTTAAAATGTAAGAAGAAGAAGAGTAGAAGATTAAAAAATAGTGTGGTTGAAAAATGAGAAGAAACCCCTCTATTTATAGTCAATAAAGAGTAGTATGAACAAGTGTTTCTTGTGTCTTATCTGAAAAGTCATGACCTTTCCGAGAAGTCACAACCCTTTGGAAAAATCACCAACTTATTGAAAAAGTAACAAGTCTTTGGAAAAGTCACAACTCATCGAAAAATCACAACCCTTCGAAAAAGTCATATCTTATTAGAAAAGTCACAACTCATCAAAAAAGTGACAACCTAGGTTAGGGATACTATAGTAATTTAACATTCAAGTTAGGAGTTCATGCTTTTAAGGTAATATATAATATATAATATAGATAAATAGATAGATATTTTTGGGGTCAAATCTAATTTGGGTCAGTTTTACCATCCTAAAATACGCTTAGGGTTTTGAGAGGAGTTCAAGAAGTGGAAAAGAGGAGAAAAGGAAGAACGATAAAGGTTTTTGCGAATCGAGGATTTGTTTCACAAATTAAGTTATGTAAGTTTTCATAGCTTTGGGTTCGTTCACCCACACTCTAATCATGATTTACAAATTCGAATTCATCCATAAAGATTGGTAAGTTTAAGTTCTTGATGAGTGTTCTTGAAGTCTTGTTCTTCGTTCTTGAATTTTGATGTTTGGTTGAGTTCTTGAGGCAAGGATCTTGTTAATGACCATTATCCTTGAGGATTTTTGAGTAGATTTTCATGTAAAGAAGGTGAGTAAACGAATCTAAGAGGGTTTGGAAGAAACCATTTGATTCTAGGCGCATTAGGGTCAGAAAACGAGCGAACAAAATTCGTCGGATTTTCTAGGTAGAGTTTCACGACCCGAGCCTACACCCTTGACCCGTCCGGCACTTAAGAACCATTGTTGGTCCCCAAGCAAACCCTCATCTTGGTTGGCTACAAGCGGAAGACTAACTCATGCATAGAAAAGTTTAAAACTGAAATAAATTCAATTACTCAAATACTCAGTTTTACAATGATTTGAAAAAAATACTCAATAGATAAACTTAGAATTTATAAAAACAACTCAAAGAAATACATACTGAAAACTACTCAACCTTGTATATCTATGAAGCCTCTACTATTACAAAAGGATATCGTGACAAGACCCACGACATCTCAAAAACTACTAACTGTAAGGTAAAGGTGAAGTCCTTCGGAATATATGAAGTCTCACTAAAGCTGACTGGAATATCACACGACCTTAATGAAATGCCAGTTGATGATCCTGAATACATATATCTGCATCATGCAATGATGCACACCAAATAGCTCAGTACATGGAATGTACGAGCATGTAAGGAAAATTCTAAAGCATAATCATATGCTTGAACTAATGGAAAAGAAAAACACTACCTCTTCTCAACTCACTCAACTCAATGAAACATAGTTCAACTCAACTTAGAGAAAATAGGGCTCAACTCAATAATAAGATACTCAACTCAAGTTACTCAACGTAAGATACTCAACTCAAGATAAAGCAACAAAAGAATATGCAATATTTGAAAAGGTTTTAAAACAATATATAACAACTCAATGTATTGAAGAATACAATTATAAGTCGACTTGTTTATATAAAATAAAATATAACTCTATGGGAGATTCTCTGACCGACAACCATTACTATGAGCTATTGATGATACAACATCTAGTCCACGGTGCCAGAACTATACTATACTTTGTTGGGGTATAGAACCTACTACAAAATGGATCCACCAGTCTATGTTAAAAAGCACTAAGGAGTCATATAAAAAGTATGACCCTTTCTACCCACGTTGGCTACATGGTTTATGGGGACTGTGAGTTGTATGAACTCTCCCCCATATTGGTGCTCACTAATACTCCCAAAATATACTAGCTCATATATTTTTAAAAACATTACTCTTTCTGTGTTTTGAGATTATTACTCAAAAATCTTTCTCTTAAAAGAGATGGTACTCAAAACTGCTTATGAAAACTCTTGTGGAAAATGGTATTTCCTCTTTTCTTAAATGTAAAAACATTTACTCTTTCTCAAACTCATATATAGGAATACTTAGTTTCCCTATATCATTTTAAAGAATATGAACTCAACTCTACTATTCCTCAAAATCATATGTTCAAGTCTTAAAACAGGTTTTAAAAAGGTTGCAAAAGACTTCTCAAAATAGGGTTCATGCAGAATTATGGGCATGAACTACTCAACTCAAGGACCTTCATGGGTAACATATAGTAGTCCCATGACTAGCAATATAATCTCACAAGGATTAGGAACTCAATACTCAATACTCAAGACTTAGAACTTGAATATACAAGCAGAATTTATGGGCATGAACTTCTCGACTCAAGGGTCTACATAACAATATGGAACTCATGTATACGAATATTCCCATTCTCATACTTACTTCCTAAAAACTAAGCTCAAATAAATAATTGATCTCAAAGGATTCACAATTGAACTTGAAGACTTTCTTGAACTCTACTCTTAACTCTATTTTGAATTTGAATTACTAATTCAAGAATTATGATTTATGATATGAAGGATCTCAATGATAGTGTAGACTCATGAATACATTCTCCTAACTCTCATGTTCACTTACTTGAGTCTTGAAACAAGTTATTAGAAATTGTAAAAGACTCATCAAAAGACTCAAAGGGACTTTCTCAAAAGACTCGAAAGAACTCTCAAGACTTGACTCTTAACTCTTTCTTGAATATTAATTATGAATTCAAGGATCATGAATTGATATATAGGATTCTTTTATGATTGGATGTAAGTTGGATAGTAAAAATCACTAACTTTCATCTCAAGAATTACTCAAAAGCTCAACAAAACAAGATTTAGAATGAAACTTCAAAAACACTTATCAAGAAATAATAAAGAACTTAAATTGCTCAATATTTATGGATATATTAGTAAAATAAACTCGTGATTGGTGTGTGGGTGAACAAATCAATCAATATGGCAGCTTCCATACCTCAAAGAACTAGATTCTTGGCGAAATCTTGAATTTCTTGAACGAACGCTTGAAACTTTGAACGTTTTCTCCTCTGGAATCTTCTCTCTAAAACCCTAAATGCTTTTGGAAATGAATAAAACAGATACTACCAAGTTTAGACCCTTAATTGGGTTTAATTCGCATTTAGAATAAGTGGGGCTAAGGAAATGACTAAAACACCCCTCCTATTTTTGGGTAACTTTCCTTAAATGGACAGTCTGACTTAAAAAGGGGATATCTCCCTCATACGAGCTTAAAAATTAGCAAACTCGAAGAGTACTCTTAGATTTTTCATTTGATATCTTATGGGTCTCCTAACTCATCATGTACTAAAAGTTATGGTTGTTTGAAGTTGACCCAAAATTTCATAGAACATAGGAATGACTTGAATGAACCCTCTTCTAAAATCCTAAGCGTATTTGGATTTATGAAAATGTCACGACCCAAGCCTAGGGCCTAGACGTGACCGGCGAATGGGGAACCCGAAGGAACCCCAAACAAGCCTCATAGCGTATCATTACACATCCTTGGTCGCGGAAGCAATTAAAATGACCATAAGCAATAAG
>JAJOOJ010025798.1:0-21534 GCA_029582625.1 Solanum boliviense
CCGCCTGTTTATATTGTTATTTGCCTACTCTTGTTTGATTTCTACCTACAGACCCATTACTTATTGTTCCGGGTTACGGGTTGGCTTACCTACTGGTGGGTTATAGTAGGTGCCATCATGACTTGATAAATCGGGTCGTGACAAATAATCTCAAACCATAGAGAAAGTCTTATTTTTAAATGTAGGAGCTAGTTACATTTTGGGAGTAGTATTGAGCACCGTTATGGGGACGAGTTCAAATAACTCAAAGTCTCCCTATACCATGTAGCCAAAGATGGTAGAGAGGGTCATACTTTTTAGATTCCTTATTTCTTAAGCATAGCTTAGTTGATCCACTTAGTTGAGGAGTTCTATACCCCGACAAAGTATAAGACGGTTTTGGGAGTGTGGGCGAGACACTTTATCAGCGTATCATCACATAGCTCATAGTGATGGTTTTCGGCAAGAGAATCTCCCACAGAGTTACTTATATTTTTACTCTGAGTTCTTACTTTTTTTATGAAATTTGGATGAAGAAGGAAGAAGGATGAAAGTGTGAGGGTTTGTTACTTTTCCTTTTTCGATCTTTTTTCTAAGGCTCTTTTAGATTTGATTAAATTTGTTTTTTTCCTTTTCTTATCAAAGGGATAATTTGTGATTCATTCTTAATACATATCAATAATATTTTGCGTTATGTGTATGATCTATCAATTATAGAGGTTGAAGGACAGACTTCTACCAAAAATTTCTTTCTATTTTTGCACTAACATAATTAAAGTATCTTTCTAGTCGTTGGCGCCAACTTAATGCTTCTATATATGTATTTGCTCTTATTATGATTTTCGCATTTGTTGTAGTGCTAGCAAGATGGGGAATTAACTTTCTTTCTTATGACAAAACTGTAGGATAATCCAAAAAACTAATGAGGCATTAGAAGATGCATCATATGAAGACACATTTGAGGAATCTGGGGTAATTAGTATAATCATGGTTGAAGAAATTTTAGGTAATTAGAATTAAAGATTCAAGTCTAAAACCCATTCTTAGGATATATGTTTCATGTGGGTGTTATAGAAGAATTAGATTAATTGACAATTCAAATTATTCACAAATATCTATAGGTAAGTCCCAAATATGTTGATGCATAACATAATGTGCCAATTTTAATGACTCCAATGAGTGGTTTTCTAAGCAGCAATGTTTTTTATTTCCTCAAACGATAAATCAAGTGGAGATAGTAACTCCCCTTTTTCGAGCAAAACAAGGGTTTCATTGTAATAGTTATTTTTAAAATGGGTGTTAGTGTCAATTACCCTATGGAGCTTCATTGCTTGTGTCTCACTATTCTATAAAGCTAGCCTCCTTATTTTTTTGTCAACAATTTCTCACTAATATGAAAATTTCCCACTCCTAACCATTAAGTGTATAAGTAGAAAATGTTTGTAGTCTAATGTCTATAATAGGGTTTAGTAAAATAATATAATTCTCAATTCTATGAAAAAAATTCAAGACTTTATTTCCTAGGGTACACAAGAAATAAAAATTCCTACTTGAAATATTTTTTTCAAATTCCCTTCATCTTTTTGTTTAAATCACATAATGCTACTACTACTAGACAAATATAATTTAATGTATTCTTCTCTAAAAGTCCAAAATAACTACTTAATATCTTATTGTTGCAAGCATCTCTACATTAAACTACACGTTTATTTTAAAAATCTATATACCATGAGTGAGTTAAGTAGCACTAAAAGAGTAATTTTAAGTACTAAATTGTACATATTAATCCCAATAAATATTTCAAACTCCAACAATTACATTTATACAATGCAAAAAACCATGCTAAAAAAATCTTTTTATTGGGTTGTTCAAACAAATTTTGATTTCTTTCCAAATATACGAAGTGATGTTAGGAAAGTTATTAATTTTTTTACCTTTCTAATAAATCTTTTAAATTTTAAGACCAAACAAATTTTAATCTACTTCAAAATATGAGGAGATATCATAGGCAATTTATTAAATATTTTACCTTTCAAATAAATGATATTATTTCTATAGCTCAAGAAATGTTTTATATCTTTCCAAACATGAAGACTTATTTTAGGGAAGTTATTAAACAATTTACCTTTTTTGGATTAGCATGAATATATTGATTTCTTGGTCAAACTCTAATATTTTATCTATTTATCTTGTACAAAAAGGAACCCTCTTACCTTCTTATCATCACAAATTTCTTTTGAAGATTTAGTATAAAATTCAACAAGAACCTGCCCACACCCAACAAACAATCTTTTTCTAGAACTCTACCCCTCCCACCTAATGTTTGTTCTTAAACAATAAAAAGTGAAAGTGAAAGGTAGATGCTCATCAAAATCAAGAAAATTCGTAGTTTCAAGACATGAATTTATATGACTGCATACTCAAAATTTGATTGTCCTAAAAGCCTCTACTGGTACAGCCATGAGGTAATTTATTCACAACTCACCAAAAATATTACTCTATGATGCATCAAATGATGTTCACATTGTAACAACATTAGGATTCACTTTTAATGAAAGAGTGCAATATTAAATGATTTGTTTTCTCCTTAAGCACAAATAGCGGATAACTCTGTCCTATTAGACTTAGGGAGATGAGAAGAAATCACATTATATTTACTGTCTATGCATTAGGCTTAGAAATATACATTGACCTTGTACTAATAAATGACTTATATGCTTAGTAGCTACTACTATTGATAACTAAGATGCTTTTGAATTGAATTATCATTGTAAAGAACTATGATGAACTGCAGAGGCGCACTCTTGGTGTTGAACGTGAGCTTGATAAAATCTACAAATGGACACTTCTTCGGAACACAGAATTAATCCTGCGATATATTAACTAGATGATAAGCATTTAAAAAACATATACTTATGACTGATGTTGAGTCTGGTTTCAGAGAGATATATACCTTATTGTTGCTGCAGAAATGTCCATTTGTAGCTTTTATGAAGCTCACGTTCAACACCAAGAGTGCGCCTCTCCATTCATCATAGATCTTCACAATGATAATTCAATTCAAAAGAATCTTAGTTTTTATTAGTAGTAGCTAATAAGAATATAATTCATTTATAAGTAGAATCTCAATGTATATTTCTAATCCTAATGTAGAGAAAGTAAATGTTATGTGATTTCTTCTCATCTGCCTAAGTCTAACAGGACAGAGTTATCCACTATTTGTGCTTGTGGGTCGTCCAACCACCAAATATTCTTTAGAGTCATGATCATAACTGAATCATAGCATAGAATGTAGATTAAAAGAAGAAGAATGAATTGTGTGCAGTATATATTTATTAGTAGACATAATGTAGATTAAAAGAAGGAGAATGCTCGTGTCCTTTACTTTGAACTCTGGAAATTTAAATTAAACCAAGTGGTATCTTTATTTATCTGGTAGTTTAACTGTAATTTCTGAAATGAAAGAGAAGAAAGCAGTGAACAAGTCATGTTGGGGTAGTTTTTGTTGTAAGAAAAATATGGAAAATGAAGCCTCGGTAGTTGTACTACTCAAAGTAACAAGTACATTTGAGTTAGACTTAAGGATCCATTCATTTGTATAATGTCGTTGATGTACTTAATGACAATATCAGATGAACCTAGCTCGGTTGAAACCTCTTCGTTGTGTATTAGTTCACTTTCATATAAAGAAGTTTCTCTTCCAATTAGTTCATGAATAATATGCCATACTGGATTGCTAATGTATTTCATCTGAGATCATCTAGCACTCTAAATTATAAAAGGTATGTTTATATGTTAGAATGGAGTTCTATCCACGAGGAAAATCAATCAGCAAATTTATGAACAACCATTATCATCGTTTAGCATGGCATAAATTCAACTGTTTTACTATTGATATATTGGTGTATGGATTCATTTGTCTCGAATATGCATTAGGCTTTTGATGTATGAGATACATTCAATCTTTTTTTTTTCTTTTGAAAAAGGCATTCTAATCAATTATTAATCAAAGGAATGTTTAGTAGATCATTAATTAAAGATGGGGAATGTAGTTTCCACTCCATAGCATTAGACATAGAATCTGAAGCCCGAGCTAGCTAATGGGCACATTGGCTTACTGTTCTTTTCACAAAAGACTAGGAAATAGAAGTAATGTTACACATGAGTGCTATACAATCTCAAATAGTAATATAAAAAAAAAAACTAAGAGTTGTTGTAATATTTTTCTGATGTTTGTTTAAACAAAAGACTTTCAATTTCCACAATAATTGTTATTAATGAAAAGTTTTCCTTTAGTGAGATTAGTGCCCTCAACAATATGGGATTCATGAGGCGTATCTGATAAACTAGAGTAACCTTTCATGAAGTTTTCATGAGACTTACGGTTTAGCATGTATGACTCTGCTACTTCGAAAGTAAGGTCAAAAGAAGCATCAATGTTTCACTTAAGGATATTCTCATTAGGAGGAAATCATCTGATTTGACCAAACCCTAACTCAAGACTCCGACTTGAGTCTCAACTATGAACCAAGACTCTTAACCTGACTCGAAATCTAACCCTAACTCAAGATTCTAGCCTTAAGACCATCATCTAAGACCCCAAACCCTTGACCTCGACCTAGGTCCTAGGACAGGAGTCCCAAACTTCGATTCCAACCCAAACCTCCAGTCCCTTCGACACTAACCTGTGATTCAACTAGGAACTCAAGCACTTACCCCCATGAACAATTCGAGATCTAAGTCTAAACTTTAACCGAGACCCAATCCTTGAGATTTGAAACCTGAGACATAACCTTTAGTCTAGACCAAAACCTCGAGACTCGACCCCAATCCATATTAAAAATCAAAGTGAATTTTTAGCAGTAAACCCAAATTAAAGTATATCTTTAAAATGTTCTACTGTATGAAAAAATTTAGAGATCACTTTAAACATGAGTTATGTTAGGTTAGATTTAAAGGGCCAACCCAATATGAAATTATCTTATGCCCAAGATTTTGGGCGAATTGGGTGGACCACCAATTTTCAGGCCATATTTGACACCAGTACCTATAAATGTGTGGACCAAAAGGTGGGCCAAGTTATATTGATTATTCCTCATAAACTTTGTTTTGCTTTAAGGAATACTTTATGTTTATCTACTAGTAATAAGAGATAAGGAAGTAGGTCATGGACGACATGCCTGCTTCCAGACGACGGTAAGATAGTAATTTTATACTTGGTTGTGTGCTTTAAATAGGGTGTGCTTGATTGCTTCATGGATTCTATTAGGACCCGATAATTTCATAATAGATATAGATGAACAAGCATAAGAAACCAAAACATATATACAATAAAAGATCCTCCTAGAACCTGTAAGTCACAAGTACAGAGCTACTAAAGTATAAGAGTACACGTCCCTAAAGTGGACAAAAAATATAATGCTTGTCTGAAAATAAAAGACAACCCAACAATACATAGATACATATAGGTAGTTATAGGACACCTACACACCCTCACCTCTGAACTGAAGCTACAACAGGCTCAATTATCAATGCCAGTAGTTGATGCTCAGATCGGCATCATGAAACAAATGCCGAGTGTAGCATGAGTACGAAAACAACAGGTATTTAGTAGGCATCAAAATCTGACTGAGCAAGAAAAGTAAAAGCAATATGAATTGGTAGAATAAAACACAAACAGAGGTCAAAAGAGCAGAATTTAAGTGGGATGTGCATGAGTGTACTAAGAACAAAAAAAGTAAAGCTAACTAAACCTAACTGGCCCCAATAAACCCAGAAGGTACCCTCATGCACATGTTTAAGTAAAAAACTCAAATGGACCCACATATGCCCGATGGGTACACAGAATAGCTAAAACTAATAAGAACAAGTCACAGTTAGTCCAGAGCCAGAGGGTGCATAGCCCAGAACTTGAATAAATCTCCCTAAAGAACTGTACAAGACATAGCCCAGACCTCTAACTAAGTATAGGCCTCCAATTAAACCAAGAGAAAGCGGAAAGTTATCAACTCTATGGTCGATAATGAGCCCTAATCACGAATTGCACCTGAAGATAAGATATCCAGACCATTAATCAGTAAGTAAGTATAAATAAACTATGTAGAGGATAATGAGCAACACGACCAGACATTTAACCTAATACTATAATAGCTGCCGCAGGATCTCATATCAACTCATCATCAAAGAATAAACATAGAACGATGTCCACTCCCCGATAATCAGCACAATACTTCAAGTTCGAACCAATTCCAATCCCATGCCGCCATGTGAAGCTCGATATCTTAACTGGAATCACGGGCCATGGAAAGAGGGAGAATGGATATAAGGTCATCAAGGTTGAGTCAATTCTTAATCAAACGTTCATTTTATCAGATCCAAGTCTGCTACACCAGTCTACAAGGAACTAAACTCTTTGAAATGATGTCGGAGCAAAACTAAGGGAAAACGGCTCCAAATATCGTGAGTTTATGGCAAGCACTAGTCTACGCCTAGACTAAGGCCAAACATGCCCAAGTCAATCAAAAAAGACAGCACCAAGGCATACCACAAGGTAACGAGGACCACATTTAGAAATTGACATGCTTCTAATCTCGAAAAGCTAGATAAAATCCTAAAACATGGATTCTAAGTAATTTAATCATGCTCAACAAGATATTCAGACCAAATTCAAACAATTTAACATTCTTTCATATAATCAAGTTCAATATAAGGAATGGGAAATCGTTGCCTACCTGTAAGTTGAATGTGTGTGCTCTAAATCACTTCTTTGGAGATTGTTGCTTCCGAACACCCTACAAACGTTGCCACACTATCAATTATAAAATCACAATGGTAATACAGTTGTTTAGAAAGTAAATTCACATAAAACAAAAAAAGTAACCAAATTGGAGTAAAAATGGGAGATGTGACACCTGCGCTTGAATTTCCGAAATTAACTTCGTCAAAAGATCATAATGCCTACCGAAACTTGTTCCCAAAATAGAATACAATTCAAGGCTCGGAACAGTTCAAACAATCTACATGCATAATTCACTAATTTAAAGAACACCAAAAGAGGTAATGCAGCCCCAAAACAACGGATTTTACTTGAAAGGAAGACTCCCCTACATTCCCCGATGGATCACCCACGTAGCTCCAAAGATTTTGAACACACTAAGTTGTGAATCACCTTAAACAGACTACTAATGAGAGCTAGGAGTTGCAGCTAATGAAGTGTAGTAATCAGAATTGAGAGCATAGTTATGAAGTGTTGCTAAAGTTAAAACCTATCAGTCAGATCACACAAGACATATTATTCATATTCTTACTTCGTGCCTAAATATCTTTCCTTTATGTCAAATAACTTCATATAGAGCGTGACTATGTTCAAACTCATATCGTTAGCAACTTATGCGCTATAGAGAGTTCCAAAATCTTAGTATAAATCAGTTCTACCTATGTTAGTAGGCATGTTTAAAAGTCAAAAATATAGTAAGAGTAACTCCTTTCCCTTCCATTCTCAGTTTAACCATCATGCAAGGACGAATGATCACAAGGGAAAATATTGTAACACCCCGAAAATTTCTAAGCTAAGGCCCAAACCGTTCTTTATTTACATGTAAAATCGTATTGGGTGATTCTTAAATTGCTCATATGTAAAAAGGTCATTTCGTTGATGTTCGAATCTATTTGGATATGACTTAAGGTCCCTAGAGCCCACTAGAACAAAGTTAATGTGAAAGTTTCATTATCGATTATGTTTTGACATAAGATTCTACTTAGGTTAAATTTTGATGATACTATCTCCCAACACATAATGAGTTAGGTGGCCCATGACCTATCAAATTGAAGATCTTTCAGTTCTCTTTCCAACACCACCAAGTTTGCCTTATTTCGAGTTCGGAGTAAAAAGTTATGGCCACTTTACTAGAGACTGCTATATCAGAGTTTTCTAAGTGTATAAACTACGGATCCAACCTACGGGTCGTAGGTTGAACTATGACTTGTCCTTCCAAGTCGTCGAAAAAGCACTGAGAGTCAAATTTAATGACCCAATTCCTGCGGGTCAATTCTACAGGCAGTAAAAACTATTATAGTTGTTGTTTCCACCCGTAAATAGACTTTTAAGCCTTAAAAATTCAATATAAAATTCACCGATAGGATCTAGGGTCCGTAGCTCAAACCGTAAACCGTAAATAGTCCTGTTCACAGTTTTGTTAGCTTTTAAAGAGGGTAGTTTAGTCTTTTCCCACCCTTTTTAGACCTAAACCTCGACTCTTTTTCACCTAATTTAGGGTCTAAACAGTGTTAAAACATTATTTTACGTTCTTTAACACTTCAAAGACTTACAGTACGGATTCAAATGGAGAAAAACTAGGGTTTTCTAACGTTCTTCGAATTTCGTTGATTTGGCCAAGAACATTCTTCTTCCACGGTATGTCAGACTATCATAGTGATGGATTGAGTTCATCCCCACATCCTACATCTACTTTCTATCAGTAAAAGAGTAATCTAGGGTTTTATCCTTGCATTTGAGTATTCTTGAGATGATTTTGTTTTTGAATTGATGTTGTTATTCCTAATTTTGAGTTGTTAAATATTATGCATTGAGGTTCTTTAGTTTATTTTTCATGTCTATTTTGCATCATGAATCCTATTATTTGAGTATTCATGGAGTTATTGTTGAGAATCTTTTTGACCGAACAATTATCTTAAATTGATTTTCTGAGAAAGTAAAGAGGAGTTTTGAGGAAGTGTAAAGAGACATTTTGAGTAAACTTTAAGGGAACTATTGATTCCCAAATTATCATTTTTAAATTGAGAAAATAGAAACTTTTATTTCTAAACGAGTATTGTGTTCAAAGTTATTTTAGAGCAATTACCTCTTTTAAGAGGATATTTTGAGCAATTACCTCAAATTGAGAAAGAGTAAGTTTTATACATTTGAGCATGAGTATATATTTATTGGGAGTAGTATTGAACACCGTTATGGGGATGAGTTCAAACAACATTCCTCATAAACTATGTTTATGAGGAATTACCTCAAATTGAGAAAGAACTTGCTTTATACATTTGATAATGAATATATATTTATTGGGAGTAGTATTGAACACCGATATGGGGATGAGTTCACACAACTCACATTCCTCATAAACTATGTAACCAACATGAGTAAAGGATCATACTTTTTAGATAACTCCTTAGTGTTTTCGAGCAAGGCTTTAGTAGATCCATTTAGTTGAGGTGTTCTATACCGCAACAACGTGTAGGACAGTTCTAGTAGTGCGGGCGAGATGATGTATCATCACATAGCTCATAGTGATTGTTGTCGGTTAGAGAATGTCCCAAATAGGAGTAAAGAGTAGTTTATTGTATTCTTATATACATCCTTTAGTAAGCATCTTTTATTTATGAAGCTTTAAATAATTTCCTTTATTATTATTGCTTTGTATTGTGTTGAGGTGAGTATTCTTCCAGCCTTATCAGTTCAGTTATTTATTCATTCAGCTTTATTACATACTTGCACATTCAATGTACTAATGTCATTTGACATACATCTATCTATGATGCAGATACAAGTGTTCATGATCATCAATAGGCGCTTCGTTAAGATCACTTCGCACTTCAATTAGCTTTTTGTGAGCCTCCTTGCATTCTGGAGGACTCCTCTATTAGTTTTATTTTAGTCATGTTAGGGTGTCATGAGTCTTGTCACAATTCCCATGTTGAACTATAGAGGCTTCTTAGATAGATAGATTTTAGGAGTTTCTTAGTATTAAATTTTCCTTGAGAAGTTTTGCAAACAATTATACCTACATGAATGAGTATTTTTACAGAAAATTTGAGTTGAGTAATTACTTTGAGTTTGAATGTTCCACATTCTGTTTCTAAGCATGTTATCGCTTGAGTAAGTCTTCCGCTAAGTAGTCAGCCAGACCAAGGGTTTGCTTGGGAACTAGAAATGGTTCTTGAGTGTCGACCACATCCTGGGTATAGGCTCGAGAAGTGATAATGTGAATATCCTTTTGCAAAGATATATTTATAATATGAAATTATTTATCAAATTACCCCTCCCCCCAAACCACACCATAATCAAATGGAATTGCGGAAAGGAAAAATGAAACTTTAAAAGAGATAATGAATTCTTTAATATTAATCAGTTCTGGTTTACCACGAAGCTTATAAAGGGAAACTATCCTTACGGCCAACCAAATAATCAATAGGGTACCCCATAACAATACTCAATATAATACAGATGAATTGTGAAAAGGAAGAAAATCCAACTTAAAATATTTTAAAATATTAAGGGTGTTTAGCAAAGGTATAGGCTCCTTAACCCAAAGAGATAAAAATTGAACCTAAGATTATAGATTGTGTATTAATTAGATATGCTTCAAATAGCAAGGCTTGTCGGTTTTTGGTTCACAAATTCGACAATCCCGAAATTCATGTTAATATAGTAATTGAGTCAGATAATGGTGAGTTCTTTGACACATCTACTTCCTTCATATTCGATTCTGTAACATTTATTCTTGAAAATGAGCCTCATACATTCAAAGAAGTTATATCTTTTGGGGACTCATCTTTTTTGAAAAAGGATATTAATAGTGAGATTGATTTAAGTTTGAGGAACCATACTTGGAAGTTGGTTGATCTTCCTCCGGGAAATAAATCATTGTGTTCAAAGTGGATCTTCAAAAGGAAAACGAAAGCTGATGAAACTATTAGCAAGACTTGTCGTCAAAGGCTTTAGACAAAAAAAAAGGCCATGATTATTTTGACACATACTTGCTAGTAACTAGGATTATATCCATTTAAATGTTAATTGCTAGTTGTGGAATGTGGCCTTCAAATTCATGAAAGAAATGTGAAATCAACTTTGTTAAATGGAGAATTGAGGGAACAAATTTTCATGGTACAACCTTGGGGATTTGTAGTTCTTGGTAAAGAAATGAAAGTGTGCAAACTTGTTAAGTGTCACTCTATGGGCTCAAAAAAGCACCCAAACAATGACATGCTAAATTTGACTAAACAGTGTTGACAAACGTATTTAAGGTCAACGAGTGTGTTAAATTTTTCTACATTAAAAACACTCAAAATCAAAAAGTCATTGTTTGTTTATATGTTGATGACATGTTAATAAGGAGTAAAGATATTGACGATATAAATTCTACTAAGTGCATGTTGTCTAGAAAATTTGGTATGAAGGAGTTAGGAATTGCTGATTTGATCTTAGGATCCAGAATTCACAAAACTACACAAGTTCTAGCATTGTTGCAGTCTCATTATATTGAAAGAGTACTGGACAAGTTCAAGTAGTTGGATTTCAATGTTTTCAATACTCCAATTGATGTAAGCTTTACATTTCAGATGAATGAAGGTGAAAGTGATTCACAATTGACTATGCAAGAGTGTTGGGAAGTTTGCTGCATATTATTAATTGTACGCGACCATATATAACATGTACTATAAGCAAAGAGAGTCAATTCACAAGTAATCCCAACCAAACTCGTTGAATTGCAATGAAACAAGTTTTTGGGTATCTGAAACATACACAAAACTATGCCTTGCATCTATATCTATATTCTATATACTACCTTAAAAGCATGAACTCCTAAGTTGAATGTCAAATTACTATAATATCCCTAACCTAGGTTGTGACTTTGTCGATGAGTTGTGACTTTTATGATAAGTTGTGACTTTTTTCAAAGGGTTGTGATTTTTCGATGAGTTGTGACTTTTCCCAATAGCTTTGAATTTTTCAACAAGTTGTGACTTTTCGAAAGGGTTGTGACTTCTCAGAAAGGTCATGACTTTTCAGATAAAACACAAAAAATACCAGTTCATACTACCCTTTGTTGACTATAAGTAGAGGGGTTTCCTCTCATTTTCAACCACAATATTTTTAATATTCACACAAAAAATACTTGTTCATACTATCCTTTGTTGACTATAAGTAGAGGGGTTCCCACTCATTTTCAACCACAATTTCTTAAATCTTCTACTCTTCTTGTTCTTGCATTTTAAATTGTTTTGTGTGATTTATTGTCAAGACGATATTTGTCTTGACAATTCCCTTTTCTATGTTAATCCGTTATTACTTTAAACTTACATTAACAGTGCTGCTTGGTACCCTACAATTGCTCATGACATTCTGAAATTACGCAATGTGAATCACATTCCACATTGAATATTACCTACGATTACAGCCCTCTCACCCTCTCATTCACTTTGTTCCTTCCCCTTACTGCAACAATACAATTGACTATAGTTTGTTCACCTGCGTTTATACAATTCCCTGACATTTGCAACTACAAATTTCCTATATTTGGATTAATTATAACCTTACGATTGGGCTCTTTACATCTTCCTCTTCACCTCTGTTATGCATCACATTCACCCCAACTCTGACTCACATTCCTACAGGGAAATACCATGAATTTTATTTCATCCCCTTCAGGCAACAACTATACAACTCTGACTCACATTCGTAACGCTTAAATTGTATACATAGTCTATACATGCCATACACCAACAAGCAAAGTTGTGTGTCTGGTTGCCAAATATAGTACAAAAACATTTCCATACATGTATCAAAAGCATAGGCCACCACTTCAACCACCTCCGTGTTGAACAGACACCAACTTCTTGTATTCCCAAACAGATGTAACACATCGTTTCCCACTCTTTATAACTCATAAACGCAGATGTTTCTCCCCAAACAAATGACACACATGTATGTAACGACACACCCTCATATTGAAAATACTGCTTTACTAAAACATAATCTTTTCCTTCAGCAATTTAATTATTTTCCCTTCACACACATTAACCGCAAACACACATTCCCTTTATTAATTTTATCTTTTATTACCACGGCTGCTTGTACAATTACTCACGGCATTCTGAAAGTGAACAATATGAATCACATTCCAGATGGAATATTGCCTAATAGTACAGCCCACTCACATACTTTGTTTCTTCCCATTGTGGCAACAATAACATAGACTATTATTTGTTGTACTGAGTATATATAGTCTTCTGGCATTTGGAATTACAGGTTTCCCATATATGTGTTACTTCTGACCAGGGGCGGCCCTTGCATACAAAATTTGAGGCATATGCCTTAGGCCCCTAATTTTTGGGGGCCTCAAATTATTACCAAGAATAAATTTTTTGTTAATTTTTTTACATAAAATTATATTATTTTGTTCTCCTTAACCCTATTCAAATAGAAAAAATCAATTGTTTTTTGCTAACACTCATATTATTTATCTGTTTGAACTTTTTTTTTCCCAAATCTTTCATAAGGTAGAGTAAAAGACTATCAAAAATATGAATCAATAGTCAAAAAGTGTTGAACAACGTAAATTACAATTTGTTTTTATTTCTTCTTAAATTTTCAAGCAATACAACAAACATAGTAATAGGATATACCAAGTTATCAACTTCTTGAATCAAATTCTATGACTGTAACTCTTATTTTTATTTAAAGTTTGTCAACTTATTACTAAGAATTATGTTAACAATTCATATAGTAATAGCCCCAGTAAAAGAGTGTTTTCTAATGTTGAATTGATAAAATCTTACCTAAAACTAATAATAATAAAAAAGATATTTGAAGAAATCATATATAAAGAAATTTTAAGCAAAAATTTACATCTAAAATGTTTGAAAAATAATTTTTAAATAAATACATATGAAGTTTATTTAGATTTTAGGCTTCTAATTGAAATATAAAAGTTAGAAAAATAATTTTAAATAAATATATATGAATTTTATTTAGATTTCAAGCCTCTAATTGAAATTTTGCTTTAGGCCTCCAATTTCTTTGACCTACCCCTACTTCTGACCTTAAGCCTCCGCTCTTTACATCTTACTGCTACCCTCTTGTATGCATCACAGTCACACCAAATCAGCTTCACAGTCTAGAGGAAAGTATCATATAAACTAGCATGTACAGGGGACTAATCGACTTTGTTGCATCGCCTTGAGGCAACAATTATATGGACTATTATTGGTTCTTCTGCTTACCTGCAGTCCCCTGGGAATTATAAAAACAGTCATTATAATATATAAATATATTTGTTACTGCTAGCCTTAGGTTATCCGCACATTGCATGTTACTGACAACATTTTTTATGCATCAAATTACTGCCAATTATTGCAGACTATTACCCTACGCTACCCTGATCAATGGTACTAATACAGTTTTACCCCAAGAGTTAACATTGTTGCACTCATCTCCCCAGGTACTTGCACTCATTGAGATTCAGGCCACATGGCGACTGAGACACAAAGTCTAATGTGAACAAACTGCATCACATGTTGAACGTCTTAGTAGGGGCTATCATACTGGTCGTCTGGCTTCTTATCCTCAAAGTTGCCAAAACATATTTCCTGGTCTTTATGAGCTCTCAGGTTCTTCTGGTCGTATTCATGTTGGGAAACACAACCAAGACTACATTCAAGGTAATAATATTCTTATTTGTGATGCACCCATTTGATGTAGGCGGCCATGTTGAAATTGACGGAGTTCTTGTAAGAATTCATCCACTCTAATATAGATCTTTAGATATCATTCTGATTTGTATATTAAAGGACTTTTTCTGATTCTTGGGTTACAAATGATTGTAGAAGTGATGAATTTATTGACTATGGTACTTTTGAGATATGATAGCCTGAAGATCATATATCCCAACGGTGTCTTATCTACGAAGCCCATAAGTAACTACTATCGCAGTACAGACATGCGAGATGCAATCGAATTCGGCATGCATATCTCAACTCCTATGGAAAAAATAGCATTGATGAAAGAGAAAATAACAAGGTATATACAACTATTCATCTTCCATTAATCAATTTTAGTTGTTTCCTTTACGAATCTCTTGTGTTATAGTGGTTGACTTAGTCTTTTTTGATGCTCAACATAAGAATACACATATCTTAGTAGTCTCTCTACACACAAATCACCTGTCCTGACTCTTTTTCCGGAAATAGTAATGTTGGTAAAATAGACGGAACAGAACACATTTTTTGACTTGCTTCTCAACTTAAGCAAGAAACTAGAGCTCCTCTGTGTCAATTTGTTTTTCTTACTTTCTTATTGTGTTTGTCTAAAAAAGCATCTTTTTCCTTTTTGCAACTCTTTAATATCAACTTTTCACATCACAATGCTTAAGACCACAAGATTCAAAATTATTCTTAACTTCCTAAAACTCCATATACTAAAAACCAAACTAACAAATTGAAACGAAATGAGTAATATTCTTCCCCTTATAATAATTTATGGGATGGCTTCTGTATTGTTAGGTATATTCAGAACAAAAGTGATGAGGGATATTGAACACCTAAACAAGATAAGATTGTTAGTATGGATTACACACACAATGAATTTGCAAGACATGGGAGAGATATGGGCCAAGACAACCCTTTTTGTTGAGGAAATGGTTAAGATATTCAGAGAGCTAGATATTGAGTATCATATGCTCCCTCTCGATGTCAATGTTCGTAATATGCCATAGTTGTCGTCGAGCAAAGTCCCTTCTAACTGGACTCTTTGTGGATAATCGATGATTGAAGCATCTACTCATCTGATAATCCTCATCAGAGACTATTAATGAAAGGTGAGTTTGGTAATGAAGCATTTTAATCTTGAAAATTATCTATGAGTTCAGATGGTAAAGCAGTTTTGATCAGTGAATATTTGGGGAGTTATGTACATAATGAGTTGGTGTCACTTTGAGTTGAAAATTTAGTAAGCTATTTGGTTTGATACAACTCAATACAAGTGGAATCCAAAGCTGTTATGATCGGGCCAGACAAAGACAACTATTAAGAAACATATACCAAATTATTGTGTTCATATTGTTGCATGTTGTATAAATAATACCCCGATGAAATAGTGAGGGCAGCACTACTGTAACTTTTAACCGTGGTATCACCACTTCACCATTTGTATGGAATTTATGGTTATCTTCAGTAAGTTACTTTTATAACAAAGACACCGCCAAAAACCACCATAAAGAAGTACATTACTCAAGCGGAAGGTGGTAATATTTAGGAATCTATAATTGGAGACCCATAAATAACGGTTACAACTGTAGGAAAAATCATCTAAAAAAATGATATATTGTGACTAATATAATCTAATGCATTTACATACACATGTCAATCTCAAGACGAGGGAACCACGTGCAACGCACGTTCGGTGAATCTAGTTATAATAAATATCCCACCATGATAGAGGGATATAGTGATACAAAATGGATCACTGGTCAAATAAAGTAAAATCCATAAGTGGGTATGTACTAACCCTTATTGGAAGAGTAGTCTCTTGGAAATCATCCAAACAGACATGTATCACTTGCTCTAGAATGAAAATTGAATTTATTGCTTTAGATAAGATTAGTGACAAAGCTGAATGGCTCCAGAATTTTTTAGATGACCTTTCATTGTAGACCAAACCTGTGGAACCTATATGCATACGCTATGATAATCAAGCAACAATAGGTAGGGCGGGGAGCATTATGTTCAACAAAAGTACTCGTTACATACGACAAAGGCATAATACAATGAGACAACTACTCTCTAGTGGAATATTACTATTGACTAAGTAGAGTCTAGAGATAATGTGTCAGATCCACTTACAAAAGGCCTAGCTAAAGATACATTTGAAAGATCATCTAAGGGAATGAGTTTAAGGCTTTGGACAAGTCATCACGAGGGTAACTCTACCTAGCCGACTGGAGATCCCAAGAGCTAGGTGAAAAGAAATCAAACATAGTTGTGACTGAGGGTTTGATACTGTCAAATAACTCAATCCATTCTCATGATGAAGAAGATGTTTAGGAACAAGGAGAAAACATTAAGGCTTGGTATCGAGTTAATAAAGCTTAAAGTATTCTAATGATTTGTAATTTTGGCAGATTTGACTAAATAGTATATCTACACGATAACACAGTTAGAAACCACCTATGTGAGTGTGAAATGTAAGTCGATTCGAAGAGAATTATTGTAAAAGCTCATCCTCTATAAACTCGTGAAACCTGGAGGTGTTCATGGCTGAAATGAAAACAACAGTAAGAACCATAAATGGTAAAGGATGCATTGTGTGACATGGTTTTCTAGGTATATACAAATGCTCGACGGCTCAAAGATATCAAATCTACCGATTGACCAAGTATATCTGACATATGTTCACTACTCAAATTTTAAGGGAAAACTATGTAACACCCCTAAATATTAACCAAGAGTCGCATGTCGATTTACCATTGGTTAATTACTACAATATGTTTTACTCTCATTTTAGGAGCTTGAAATGTTGTGATAATTGCTAACTTGCTTAACATAAATTGTGATCGTAATTTAAGGGATTGTCATGGGGTGTTTAGGTAATATTCTAATTAGAATTATGTATAACCTTAAAATGAGATGAGGGATATACATATATATAGGTGTATATGTATGCATTTTGGGTAGCACATAAATTTTTGGGCAGCACCTTTGAAGGACAGCCGCCCAAGGGATAAACATCACTTGTTTGACTATATATTTTCACCCCTCCTTTAGTAATTTTGTTTTCCTCAAGCGTTAGAACCTTAGAAACATATCTAAACAGATTGTTCTTCAAAATCACAAGAGAAAACTTGGTTCTTTTGGCTGGAATTCGAGACACACACTTCTTTTAGGTAAGTGACGAAATTTGTTCATGAGCTGGTTAGTGTTTGGTAATTTATGCATATGTCGTCTTTTAGAACTCCGTTTACAGTGAATATATATGATTTGTAAAGCTAATTCGTAGAGCTACAACTTTTATGTTTATGTAAAACTTTGATTTAGCTGTTATGAAATCGAAATATGGGACGCAACATAGAACAAGTTCTGTCCAGATTTTGAAATTAGAAATCCTGTATGGACAGCTGTTAGTGTTTTGAATATATCTTTTCATAAAAAATATATTTTATGGTGATTGTTGTCTGTTTGCAACCTTAAGAGGTGTAGCTACATCTTTCATGAAGGTTAAAAAGTCAAGTTCTGCCGTTTTCCTTTTCAAATCTATGTTGCGACATAAGGTACTAGGCTGACCAGAATCACTGTTTTGGGAGCATATCGTGTTTGTACAGGCTAAGCTTACTTGTGATGAAAATTCTATTTTACACCAATATTATTGAGCTTCTGGGAATTAACGAAATTATTTAATTGTATTTTTTAAGGTTGTATATACTGGTGAACAAGTTGAGGACCTTGATACGTTGTGGTCTACGGTTTGAACTCTTGAAGTTGTATTAGACTATTTCTTTGCTAAAGCACTGAGGTTTGTGTATAAACTTGTATTTGCACTCTTTTAACTGCTAGTATATCTGAAATTTGATCTTGGTACCTTGGTTACTCTTGTCACTTTGCATTGTTGTAGTGGTATCCTTTGAGAAGTTAAAGACGCTTGTGTAACTTGCCCACTTGTATGGATTGTTTGATCACCTGACTCTCTTTTTGGGACCTTGTCCTTCTTGTGGCTGTGACTTTGTCACTATACGATGCCTCTTGATTCGGATCATTTGCCATCTTGACTCTGGATTTTTAGTTCGTCTTAAGTATGGAAGTTGTCCATTTTAAGTAAGAATTAGAAAGCCATTTTTAATATGGTTCTTGGTTCTCTTGATTATTGGGCTTTGACACTTCTTGATACAGGGCGTCGGCCCTTCTTGATACTTGTTTGTACTTGGTGTGAAGACATGATGTATATATTGGGCGAGCCTTGTTATTGAATCTCTTGGAAAATGGTGTTATGAGCGTTCTTGACAATTGGACCTCTAAATATCGAAGTTGATACTTTTGATATATTGTTTACTTGATTTATTTATTATGTTCGATTATGCTGCTCATGACTTGAGAAAGGTAGTTTTGTGAATTTGATGGCTCCGAACCTATAGTTTTACACTACTAAGCTATATGCTTAGCGATAGTTGTTTCTATCGTAGGGAATGAGCGAGTGGATGCATGACACTGGCCATTGGAGAGTGAAATTTTGAGAACCTTAAGGAATATCACATTTGCATATAAGCATCTATATTTTGTATAAACCTTGGGATTTGTACATGATCTATGTGTTGTATATTTACATGGAATTTTGAGGACTAATTTGATCATGTCACCATGGGTTGTAATATAAGTATGGCTCTATGTTTTGTTCTTTTGGGGTGTGTAAGCCCAAGTCTTGTAATATATTAAATTTACTACTAATTTTGAATGAATGTGTGAACCATGAACCACCTAGTTTGGATACTTGGAAGTTGGTAATATTTTTTTTATGTCACTTTTTTTGTTCTAGTGTAAGTACAATATATGCTTAAAAATCTCGTGAGTTATTGGCTTATATTATTTCGGAAGGGTCGCTACAAGTGTTGGTATCAGAGCTTCGGTTTGTGGTTCTTGGTCTTTTGCTGTGAATTACTTGTATACTTGTTCGCATTTGAAAAAGGTTCTATTTGGATTATTGGTTCACTTACATGGTTTATAGTATTTCTATCGCATGTAGAGTACACATGCATCATGTACATGTCCCTAATGCAATGTGATCTTCCCTTTTGAAGGAATTACGTTATGGCCTCTTCTTCTCACCGACCTATGGAAGCTTCTCGTGAAGGTTCGGGTACCTCTGTTCCCCAACCTCATGCACTAGAAGAGGTTGGAGAAACTTTCTCGAATCAATATGTTCCCCACACTAGTGGATCTGAAGTAGTAAACCATCAGGGTGTAAGAGCTGGTTCACATCCTCACATGAGCCGTGGTACTCAAGCCATGAATCCTCCTTTTCATCAAATGGCTAAATTCTTCCACCACATGGCTGAAGCGATGCATGATCCCAATGTGATTAACTTTGAGAAAATGAGGAAAATGGGTGGAGTGGAGTTTAAAGGCACCGTTGATCCCACAAATGCTGAACAATGGCTGGAGCACATGGAGAGGGTATTTGAGCAATTAGAGTGTTCAGATATTGCCAAATTTAAGTATGCTATTTCACTATTACAAAAAGATGCTTACGATTGGTGGGTAAGTGTTCCACATGCCAAGGTAAAACCTCCTGTTCTTACTTGGGATGATTTTCTTAGGGAATTTCGTATGAAGTATGTCCCACCTGCTTATTGTGATGCAAAAATAAATGAATTTTTGAATTTAAGGCAACAAGGCATGTCTATTAATGAGTACCAACAGAGGTTTCTAAGGCTCTCTCGTTATGCTGGAGGTATTATTAAAGAGGAAAAAGACAAGTGTAGGAAGTTTGAAGATGGTTTAAATGATTCCATTAGAAAGAATGTGGCGATCCTGCAACATGAGAACCTTTGTCAGTTAGTGTCTGCTGCTTTTACTTGGGAGCTACTTGATAAAGAAGAAGCTATTAGAAATGAAAACAAATTTCGGAAGCCTAGACAAGATTTTGGGGGTTCATCAAAAAGGGGAAGGTTTGATAACTCTAAGGATGGTAGTGATAACAGGCCATCGCAGCAAAAGCAAAACATATCAGATTTTTCTACAGCTAGCACTCCAAATTATGGCCAAGGCAAGCCCCGCGTTCCCACTTGTCCACAATGTGGGAAGAATCATTATGGTACTTGCAGGAGAGCTTCTGGTGCATGTTTCAATTGTGGGAGCTTTGATCATAAAGTGAAGGATTGTCCTAATCCTAATAATGGTCCTTTCTTAAGAACTGAAGGCTCAGTTCATAAGCCTTCTATTAATCCTTCTCAAACTAATAGAGGTGCAAGACCTAAAAACACCGAAGCAGCAGGTACAAGTGGAGCTAATCAAGCTAGGGGACAAAGGGCTACTGCAAGTGGTTATGCTATGAGACAGAGGGATGATCAAGATGGACAAGACATGGTTGTCGGTAAATTTCACTTATTTGGCTTATGTGTGTTTACACTGTTTGATCCTGGTTCTACACATTCATATATTTGTTCATCACTTGTTCTTCCTGAAAATGTGAAATCTATGATACTTAATTATTATGTGCTAGTTGAAAGTCCTTTGGGTTATCAGGTTGTGTGTAATCGAATTTATCGTGATTGTCCCTTCGTGATTCAAAGCTTGGTCTTCCTTGCTGATTTGATTGAAATGTCCTCCAAAGATTTTGATGTTTATTATCGGGATGGATTGACTTCATTAATATCATGCAGTGGTAGATTGTAGGTCAAAGCATGTGACCTTTAAAGATCATTCATTGTCACACATCATTGTACAAGGTGAAAGATCATTGACAGCTAGTATTATTTTGGCGGCCTTAGCAAGAAAATTGATGCGTCAAGGATGTGGGGCATACCTTGCTCACATAGTTGATACACGGTTAGAGAGTCCTTGTATCAAGGACATACCGACTGTATGTGATTTTCCAGAAATCTTCCCAGAAAACCTTCCTGGATTGTCCCCGAAAAGAGAGGTACGAAAAATGGTATCAGAGCTATGGATAATAAGAAACACGGTAAGAAACATACAAGTAGAAAATTAAGAAAAATAAGAAGAAAATTAAATAAATTATATCCGGAATATAAACAACTTAATATCACAAAGACTGATAAT
>JAJOOJ010025799.1:0-27367 GCA_029582625.1 Solanum boliviense
ACTAAGTCAAAATAAAAGAAACTACATTATTATGTTTTAAAAAATAACACAAAATAACTGTCAAATAAAATTGCAAAAAAAAAACAAAACAGGTGTTATTCAGTTTTCAGATTTTTTTAAAGCCTTAAACTTATTACTAATAAAAAACCAACTTTAACTTCAGTTACTACAACACTAGCCCACTTTCCTATCCCCACGTCAATTTTTAACTTTTTAAATTTATCAACAAAACAACAAAAATTGATCAAACTTTTAAATTCAAAATTGAATCTTTTAGAAATAAGGCAGTTACAACTTACTTTGTCAAATCTCAACGTTATATATATATATAATCTTGACCGGCTGCCATTTGTGGAAAAATAGAAGAGAGAACAAGAGAGAAAATAGCAAAAAATGAAGTACAATCTAAGAGTATCCTTATCCGGCATGAAGAGAAGAAAGAATCATTTCATGGTACTATATATCAAGTGAGCGGCATATATTGATGAAATTGTTTGAGTTAGGTTTAAATACTATGAGGTTCAGGTTATTTGTGAGACTTACGAAGGATGTGATGAAAAATTCATCTAAGAGTACCTTAAAAAATGAGTGATGATGCAAATTGTCGCTTGAATTTTATACTTCTAATATTTGAGTATATCCAGACAGTCGACTGACTTTTTCATCCTTTTTCATCCTTCTGTTCGGTATTGCTATTATAGCTAAAGATAATTTATATCATTATGTTTCAGTTAATTTGTGTTTTGTGGAGATATTTGATATTTTTTTGAAGTTTTTGTTTTTGCTTAAAATAATGGCTACTCTTTTTCATTTTTCTTTGAATAAGTGATAAATAATTTATGATGATTTATCAATGAACTGACCCTGTTCGATAAAACTTAATATTTGATTGATTTGCTTTTCATGTTTTTGCAGTGATAAATTCATTGGATACAAAATATGCAATAAATTAAGAAAAAATATCAATCTTGCAACCACAAAGAGTGAATCACACAATGTTACTGTCCATGAATTTACGCAATGTGCTGAAACCATAACAAAAAAATCTTTGCCGAAATATTTTGACAATTACATACAAAATATGCAGAAGGAGGGGTTGTAAATACAACGTTAATGCGCTATTCGGATAGCGATTTTTCTGCTGAACACAACAGAGATGATATTGCACTCTTTCTTAGTGAAGGAGGTAGGAAATTAAAGATTTTGCTGACATGAAACTTTCTCTATCTCTACTATACAATTATGAAAACATCAGTATCCATTTTTCAATTTTGGAATCCACCTGTTCTACATGTCTTATTTTATAATTTTGAACAATGAAAGAAGTTTCACTTTAAAATATAAATAAAAGAATATAGGTAAACAAAGTTCATCTTCATCTTTTTCTTCTTTCTTTGAATGTTTTCCTATTTATTTACTTTATCATATTTAAATAAAAGAACCAATATCACTACTTTAGATATTCACTCATAATTTAATCTTACAATTAAGAGAGATTTGATGGAAAGTTAATTATCATTAATCATCGTTAGTTGAAGGAGTACAAACCAATAACAAAAACATAAAATGAATTATGACTTGCAAAATGTTATGTTCCGATTTTCATTTTCATTCATATTTTCATTCTACCATATAAAATTTATCTACATGTATTTGAATATAAGCTAATAATTAATATTATTGCTTTCGAAATACTGGATTAAAATCTACTTGAAAATGGATTTGTTACGTATATTTATAGGTTTTACTCATAAATAGCATGTTAGAGATGCTTATAACTTTGCAATTTTATTTTATTTATATTAAAATTAGTTCAAAATTTTTAAAATTAAATCCTATATTATCTATCATTGTTAATTTATACATATTTCTAAAGAACAAAATTTACAATATATTTTGAAAAGGCTAAACAAATAAAAAAAGTTATAAAAAAAACTCATAGTACATCAAAGGAATAGAAGATGGTATGTTTTTTTTCATCTTTCAAAAATAAAATTTTGCATCGAAAATAATTTAATTTTATTGTGATTCTTTTTAATTGGTCGCTGAAATTCTTTCTTTTTGTGCATTTTTATATAGTCAAACTATATTTGATTAAATGAAAATAGTATTATTTTACATGATTAAACCAAAGAGGAGTGTGCTAGAGAGGTTGCAATATGATTTGTAAATTATAATTATATTTATATTTTAGTTCAAACTACAAAGTAGAATCATTATTTTTAATACTAGGTTTGAATTTGATCTATGAATTTAAAATTAATCAATTAGCACAAATATCAATTGATCAGTACACACTACATATGGTATTGATCTTCATTATGCTAAGAGAAGGAGAAGTTAGAATTGTTTGATATCTTTGAAGAATATATTTTCACTACACATAAATTAGGGTAAAATTAATTTTATTAGCATCAAGTGTTTATGTAAAATCAAAATATTATATATGATAACATATGCATTTCTATTACTCAATAATAATTCATATTAGTTATTTTTAAATTATAAAATTAATACATTTTAAAATATCTGCGCAACGCGCGAGCACGTATACTAGTTATTATATAAGACCAACTATAGAAGTGTGAAAGTGACCCACTATTAGTTTTAATGTTATTTTCTTTAACCACCAACTAAATAAATTATTAAAACTACCCCATTAATTCTATAATTGTAGTTACGAATAGTCCAAAATACACATTTAGAATCTATCGAAAAGTATTTTATAAAATAAAAAGCTCTAGTACTCAAAACGACTAAATGGGTCGTTACATTAGATATCAATTTACCCATTGTTCGTCCTTGAATGATCAAAAGAAGGCAAGGCAAGAAAGGGTACCTGAATCGATAAAAAGATGTGGATATCTTTCATGCATATTAGCCTTAGTCTCCCAAGTGGACGATTCTTCCACTGAACCTTGATAGATGCAATCTCTTTTGACCTCAACTTGTGAACCACCCTATCTAGAATAGCTATAAGTTCCTCCTCATAAGACAAATTCTCATCAAGTAATGAATCCCAACGAATAATGTATTTTCCATCACCATGATATTTTTTTAGCATGGACACATAAAATACCGGGTGCACTCCTGATAACCCTGTCTTGGTGGTGTTGGTGTTGCCACAATTGTTGCTCTAGTTTTGACCATTTGCGAAGTAGAGTGAAGAAGGACATATACCAATTTGTATCACCTAGATACCAATTGGTTTCAAGTAATAGCAAAAAAGAAGAAAGAATTGAATTTTCCTAAAGTCCTATAGCCTCTCGAAGAAAAGTAAAGGTGTCCCTGTACCATTTCGCAAGACTCTGCTAGATTTGTGCTTGTGTGATGAGATCACCGAACCTAAGGCTTTGATACCAAGTTTGTCACGACCCAAAACTAGTCATGAGAGGCACCCACACTTAACCTCCTAAGTGAGCGAACCAACAAATTCAACCCAAATTATATCAATAATTCAACTACGAATAACAACAATAATGCGGAAGCTCAAAACTTATTAAAGTAACCAATCAAATAAACCTCTAAAGTCTATTACATATTATCTCCCAAAACCTCAAAGTCATCACATCAAGGACATTTGTTCTCAAAATACAAAGTCTAAGAGTATTAAAGACACCAAAATAAGTAAATAGAATGGTCTATGCCCGAAATTTAAGGTCATCATGCCATGACTGAGAGAATCCAGCACGAGCTAGAAGGAATAGCTCACCCTAAAATCTGATGTGCTGGAGACTGGCTAGAGCTGAGGGCGAGTCGAAGTCGATGGTACACTTGCCGCACTCCACAAAAGAAAACGAAAAAAACACAAGTAGGGGTCATTACAAGGAACACTTACTGAGTAGGTATCATCGGTCAACCCAAAATAGAAACTAATATACAATGAATAATAGTATAAAATCAACTATGGCACTTAACATGTGGCAAGCAACAAGCAACATAAACCACTGACAATAACACTAAAGTAAGTATGCAATCAGTCAACAATAATAAGGTCACACATGAGGACTCATGCCTACAAACCAAGCTATTTAGAGAATTGAGTTCTTTGAGATTGAGTACATTACGTTATATATATGTTTTCCTTTAATGTTACCGTGTCAGAACGTGACACCCTAATAATATCATGACGGCTCGTGGCATCCGATCTTATAATTTCATGCCGACTCATGGCATCTAATCCAATAATATCGTTAATTTATTATTTACTATCACCACTTTTCACTTTATTAACAATATTTAATCAAACCTTCTTTATTCAAGGCATCACTTCGATAGAGAGGGTTCAAGATTATAAATTTCACGGTCTCAGGATTTTAGACCAATCACAAACCACACAACCAAGCCATATAACCACACAATCAAGTACATAGAGAACTTCACAATATCACTCAACGCATATCAATCACTATTAAGAGTCTATCTATCAAATAGAATAAACCATAACCTACCTCCATCGAAGAACTGAAGTCAGGCAAGCTACTTCTTCAATGCCTTTCCTTTCGTTAATGCCTCCAAACCTTTCCAATCTATCAAGTATATATGCATAATTTGTAAGTTAACGAGTCTATAATCACTCATATTATTCTATGTCTAGCCTTGACCCAAAAACTCACCTAATTCTATAATCAATTTCCTAAAGTTCAAACCTAGGGGTAAGTCTTAATTCCTCCAATTTGCATAACCTTAGTGGTATTCAATTAATATAATACACCTTATATTTAACTACATATCTCAATATATCAAAACTTGACTAATAATAGGATGACTTTAAGAAAAGATTCCAAAATTTCCCTAAATTACACGTGAACCACACTTAACCTGCATACATGAAATATGCAGGACCTTACCACATTAGTAAACTCATAATTAAACCATAATTTACCATTATTGTATCCTGATTTCCCACTAATATTAATACCTGAAGCCACTGGTTACGAAACCAGTGGCAAGCTTGCAGCGATTGAAACCCACTTCAACCTTACCAAGACATCACATGCATTAACCCTCACTTTCTTTAAATATCCCTAGGCCATCATTAGGTAGTTATTCATTTGCAGAATTTTGTCCCCCTAATCCATTCTCTATTAAGTATATAATATATATTATATATATATCCTCTGTCCCACATTCTCTTATAACAGTCACTATACAAATCATTAATTATACCTATTTGATGTTACAGAAGCACTATACTCTTTAAATAATTAGGTGGTTTATCATTTACAGAGAAGCGTACCCGCAAAAGAATGCGCAGTTGATCTATGATGTCGTCGCTTTCTCCCCTCAAACGCTTGTCTTTCTCCAGAATATTTACTCCCTAATTATTATATAAGACCAACTATAAAAGTGTGAAAGTGACCCACTATTAATTTTAATGTTATTTTCTATAACCACCAACTAAATAAATTATTAAAACTATCCCATTAATTCTATAATTATAGTTACGAATAGTCCAAAACACCCATGTAGAATCTATCAGAAAGTATTTTATAAAATAAAAAACTCTAGTACTCAAAACGACTAAATGGGTCGTTACTATTTAGTATCCTTGAGTTGAGTTGAGATGAGGTAAGTGTTTCTTTCAGATTTCAGTTTAAGCTTATGTTTTATTTAGATTTCCCCTCACATGCTCATACATTCCATGTACTGACGCCATTTGGCCTGCAACTTTTATGATACAGATACAGGTAACCAGGATCAGCATCCAGCGCTTCATTGATCCAGTTGAGCTCCAAATTTGTTTGGTGAACCTCCTTGCTTCTGGAGGATCCTTTTTGTTATGCTTTAGTTATTTCAGTTGTTAAGTTGATCAGTGGTCTTGTCATTACATCCCTCTTAGTATTATAGGCTTCATAGATAGATAGACACTAGTTCATGAGTCTTTTCATTATCATTCAATTTTGTTGAGACTTGAGTTGTCACTTTGGATAGTTGAATGTTTATTTATAAAACATTTAAGTTATCATTGGAGTTACAATTTACTTTTTAAAGTGCTTTTATTATGAGTAAGTCTTCTGCTAAGAGTTAAACCAAGCCAAGTGTTTTCTTGGGGCTAGCAATGGTTCTCGAGTGCCAGTCCCGCCTAGGGTGTATGCTCGAGGCGTGACAAACTTGGTATCAGAACACAGAGTTCAAGAGTCCTAGGGTGTCTATGAAGTTGTGTCTGTAGAGTCCTAGTTATCAGTGTGAAGCGCGCCACATCTATAATTAGGAGGCTGCAACATTTAGGAACTATCTCACTTCTTTCACTCTTTTCGTGCAATAGAGTTCATCTATATAAAAGTTTCTTTCTAATTCATGCTTGTGCATATCTTTTCAGATCATGCTTCCACGAAGAGATGTCAGAGGTCGTCCCGTTAGGAGGAATTTGAACCAGAGGACAAAGGGGTACCCAATGCACCAGAAGTGCAACCCCAAGGTGAGTTCACTAATGCTATGTTTCGGGAAGCTATCCGGATGTTGAGCCAAACTGTGACCAATCAAGTTGTGAAACAAAGAGGAGTTCGACAAGAGGTGGCTGATATGTGTAGGATCTGTGAGTTCTTAAGGATGAATCCTCTAGACTTCACTATTTCAAGTGTCACTCAGGATCCGAAAAACTTTGTGGAAAAGCTTCAGAAGGATTTTGGGATTATGCACAATACTGATGCTGAGAGGGCGGAACTAGTTGCTTACCAATTAAAGGGTGTCGCTAGAATTTGGTTTGATCAATGGAAGAAGAATAGAGCTGAAGGTTCACCACTTGTGAGTTGGGATATATTTAAAGAGGTCTTCTTAGGACGTTTCTTTCCCCGTGAACTGAGAGAGGCCAAGGTAAGGGAATTCCTCACTCTTAAGCAGGAATTCATGAGTACAACCTTAAGTTCACCTAGCTTTCCCGTTACGCTCCATAGATGGTTGCTGACATGAGTAGCAGAATCAGGTTGTTCGTTGCTAGGTTGTCTCATCTGTAAAGTATTGAAGGCAAGACAACTATGTTAATAGGAGATATGAACATAGTAAGACTGATGATCCATGTGCAATAGGTTGAGGATGATAAGTTGAGGGATAGAGAAGAGTTTAGAAACAAGAAGGCTAAGACATCAAGGAATGAATCCGGGCAGCAAAAGAGTAATGCAAACAGGTCTTATTTCCAAAAAAAATCAAAAGGGGCATGCTTCATCATTTGCTAGTGCACATGCACCAAGGAACAGAGGTAAGTTCAAGAATCCGAATTCAGAGAACTTTAGATCTAGACCGGCACAATCGCAAGGTAGTGTGGCACAAAGAGGTAATGGGACTTCTGCAAGTGCTAAGTGTGGTAGGACCCACTCAGGAGTGTGTCGTGATGGCTCCACGAGTTGCTTCAAGTGTGGTCAGAATGGTCACTTCATGAAAGAATACCCTAAGAACAAACAAGGTAATGCTAATTGGGGCAATAGAGCCCAATCTTCTTCAGTTGCTCCACCAGATGCATCTAGAGGAGCTACTTCAGGGGCAGGCAAAGGAGCTTGTATGTTATTACTAGTCACCAAGATCAAGAGAATTCGACAAATGTTGTCACTGGTATGATCAAAGTCTTTAATTTTGATGTTTATGCTTTGCTAGATCCAGGAGCGAGTCTATCTTTTGTGACTCCTTATGTTGCGATAAATTTTGATGTTCTTCCTGAGAAACTTCTTGAGCCCTTCAGTGTTTCTACACATGTTGGTGAGTCTATTCTAGCTGAGGGAGTCTATCGTGATTGTACCATTTTCGTTAATCACAAGAGAACCATGGCTGATTTAGTTGAGTTAGACATGGTAGATTTTGATGTCATTCTAGGTATGAACTGGCTTCATGCATGTTATGCCTTAGTTGATTGTAGGACTCGAGAAGTCAAGTTTCAGTTTCCTAATGAGCTAGTTATAGAGTGGAGGAGTAGTTCAGCAATGCCTGAGGGGCATTTTATTTCATACCTTAAGGTGATAAAGTTAGTTTCCAAGGGGTGTGTCTATCATCTAGTCTGAGTTAATGACTCTAGTGTTGAGACACATTTTATTCAGTCAGTTCCAGTAGTAAAAGAGTTTCCACAAGTCTTTCTAGATGATCTTCCCAGAGTCCCTCCTAAGAGAGAAATAGACTTCGCTATAGATATTCTTCCTGATACTTGTTCTATCTCTATTCCTCCATATAGAATGGCATCAACAGAGTTGAAACAGTTAAAACATCTCCTTCAGAAAGGTTTTATTCGACCAAGTGTCTCACCTTGGGCACTCCAGTCTTATTTGTGAGGAAGAAATATGGTTCTCTTAGAATATGCATATATTACCATTATTTGAACAAGGTTACTATTAATAATAAATATCCTCTTTTGAGAATTACTGATCTTTTTGATCAATTTCAGGGTGCCACTTGTTTTTCTAAGATAGACCTCAGATCATGCTATCATCGATTTAGAGTAAGAGAAAGTGATATCCCTAAGACAACATTCAGGACCCGTTATGGATATTATGAGTTTCTGGTCATGTCATTTGGTTTAATTAATTCTCCTGAAGCGTTCATGGACCTTATGAATAGAGTATTCAAGTCTTATTTAGATATGTTTGTTATCGTATTCATTAATGACATCCTAATCTATTCGAGGAATGAGGAAGATCATGCTAGTCATCTATGAGTAGTTCTCCAAACTCTAAGGGATAGAGAGTTGTATGATAAATTCTCTAAGTGTGAGTTTTGGCTTGAGTATGTGGCATTCTTAGGCCACATTTTTTCTGGTGATGGAATTTGAGTTGACACTCAGAAAATAGAGGCAGTGCAGAATTGGCCTAGACCCACATCTACGATAGATATTAGGAGTTTCTTGGGATTGGCTGGATATTATAGAAGGTTTGTCGAGGGGTTCTCATCTATTTCATCCCCTTTGACCAAGTTTACTCAGAAGACAACGAAGTTTTAATGGTCTAAAGCTTGTGAGAAAAGCTTTCAGGAATTGAAAACTAGGTTGACTACTGCCCAGTATTGACCTTACCAGAAGGTACGCAAGGTTTTGTGGTATATTGTGATGCGTCCAAAATTGGACTGGGTTGTGTATTGATGCAGAATGGCAAGGTTATAACTTATTCCTCCAGACATTTTAAGGTTCACGAGAAGAACTACCCAACCCATGATCTAGAGTTGGCTATTGTAGTGTTCACTTTGAAGATCTGGCGCCACTATCTTTATGGTGTTCATGCAGATGTGTTCACCGACCATAAGAGTCTTCAATATGTGTTCAGTCAGAAAGAGCTTAATCTCAAACAGAAAAGGTAGTTGGAGTTACTCAAGGATTATGACACGAGTATTCTATATCACTCAGGTAAGGCTAATGTTGTTGTTGATTCTTTGATCAAGTTGTCCATGGGTAGTACCGCCTATGTTGAGGAAGAAAAGAAAGAATTAGCCAAGGATGTGCACATACTTGCACGTTTGGGAGTTCGCTTGTTGAATTCAAATGAAGGTGGAGTAGTGGTGATGAATGGGGCTGAATCATCATTAGTGTCAGAAGTGAAAGAGAAACAAGACCAAGATCCTATTTTGCTTGAATTGAAGGCAAATGTTCATAAGCAAAAAGTGATGGTTTTTGAACCAGGGGGAGATGTGGTATTGAGGTATCAAGGTAGATTGTGTGTACCCAAGGTGGATGAGCTCCAAGAGAGGTTCATTGAGGAAGCTCATAAGTAGAGATATTACATCCCTCCGTGTTCCACAAAGATGTATTGCAACTTGAGAGATGTCTATTGGTGGAATAGTATAAAGAAGGGTACTGCAAAGTTCGTTGCTAAGTTCCTAAATTGCCAACAAGTCAAGGTAGAGCACAAAATCCCGGTGGTATGGCTTAGAATATAGAGATTCTGGAATGGAAGTGGGAGATGATCAATATGAACTTTATTACTGGTTTTTCGTTGTCTCGTAGGCATCATTATTCCATTTCAATGATTGTAGATCGAATGACTAAATCAACCCATTTTTTTCCGGTAAAGACTACCCATTCAGCAAAGGATTATGCCAAGTTATATATTCAAGAGATAGTCAAACTTCATAGAGTTCCAGTGTCCATTATTTCAGATAGAGGTGCACAATTTACTGCACAATTCTAGAAGTCTTTCCAGAAAGGTTTGGGTTCGAAGGTGAACTTGAGTACTGCTTTTCATCCTCAGACTGATGGTCTAGCAGAGCGCACCATTCATACTTTAGAGGATATGTTGAGAGCGTGTGTGATCGATCTCAAGGATAATTGGGATGATCACTTACCTCATCAAGTTTTCTTACAACAATATTTATCACTCTAGCATCCAGATGGTTCTTTATGAAGCTCTTTATGGGAGAAGATGCAGATCTCCTATTGGATGGTTTGAGGTTGGTGAAACTGGGTTGATAGGACAAGACTTAGTTCATCAAGCTATGGAGAAAGTGAAATTTATTCAAGAAAGGTTGGAAACATCACAGAGTCGTCAGAAATTCTACACTGATGTTAGGAGAACAGACTTAGAGTTTGAAGTAGATGATTGGGTGTACTTGAAGATTTCACCTATAAAGGGTGTTATGAGATTTGGTAAGAATGGGAAGCTTAGTCCCCGAAATATTGGTCCTCACAGGATATCCAATAGGATTAGTAATGTAGCTTATGACTTGGAGCTACTGCAAGAATTAGCAGTAGTTTATCCGGTGTTTCACATTTCTATGTTGAAAAAGTGTATGGGCTATTATTCACTTATTATACCTACTGAAGATATTTGTATTAAGGATAGTTTATCTTATGAGGAGATTCCCGTTCAGATACTAGATCGTCAGGTTCGCAAGTTGAGAACTAAAGAGGTAGAATTAGTCAAGGTCCTATGGAGGAATCAGTTTGTTGAGGAAGCTACTTGGGAGGCTGAGGAAGATATGAAGTAGAGATATCCACATCTTTTTGAATCCTGAGAAATTCCAGATCAATGTACTAATTCTCTTCTTAGTACTCTTTAATTTATATACTAAATGTGTTAGATTGCATGTTGGGTGTTTGAGTTAGGTGTTAGATGTTACTACCCTTAGTCTACTTAGAGAAATCTCATTTGAGGACGAATGATCTCAAGGGGGAGATATTGAAATACCTCGGTATTTGAAAGAGCTAAAAATAGAAAGAACTAAATTGAAAATATAAAAATATAAATTTTGGAAGTTGAGCTTAAGATGTGAGTTTTGGGTTAACTTCAAATGGCCATAACTTTCAGTACATGATGAGTTAGGTGGCCCAAAAGATATCAAATGAAATTTCTTGGAATCCTCTTTCCAACGCCACCAAGTTTGCTAATTTTCGAGCTCTTATGAGGAAGATATGACTGTTTGAAGTGGGGTTGTTCAATTAAGGAAAGTTACCAGGATTTAAGAGGGGTATTTAATCTTTTCCTTACCCAATCAAGTTAATTCATTTTTAGTAATTAATTAGGGCTCTAAACTGATTTGGTTCAGTTTTTCAAATCAATATACACCTAGGGTTTTTGAGAAGATTTCAAGAAGAGGAGAAAAGGAGAAAAGTCAACGCGTTCTTGGTGTTTTCTTGCGAATCATGGATCGTTTCGCCAAGGGTTTGATCCATAAAGAGGTATGTGAGTTCACATAGTGTTGAGTTCGTTTACCCACATGCCAATCATGTTAATTTCAGTACAATTTCATTCTTGAAATTGAAGAGTCTTGTTAAGTGTTTTTGAGGTTCATTCGTAAATTTTTATTTATGGGGTTGTTGATGAGTTCTTGAGACAAGTAGTAGTGTTTTGAGTGTAGTTTTGAGTGGAGTATCGTACACTAATGTTAGGTATTCAAATTTAAGTGATTGGGGAATAAAAAATCATTTTTAGTCGAATTAAGGTCAGAAAATGAGTTGAAATATTCATCTAGATGAACTAGGGAAGGGTTGGCACGGTGCGCCCCAGATGCGCCAGAGGTTTCACACCCCGAGGCTACCTCCTTGACATAACATGTGACCTAGGATCATGAGTAACCCCAAGCTAACCTTGTTTCTGGCATATCATATGCATGTTGTAACATATTGCGTAAAATATATACTATGCGGAAGCTAAAACAGTTGAAGACTGAAAGTGGGGAATACCCAAAACTAATCTCAATATATTAACGTACTAAGAGTTTAGTGATACTTAACAATCACTCAAGACTAAAGCTGAATCTAATACTATGTTTGAAAAGCCTCTAACAGACTAGAGTTGTTTGGACATGCCCCCAGCTAACTCTAGCAAAACTAAAAACTGAATAAATGACTAAAAGGAAAAGCATGTCGATTGTCCTCGAAGTACGAGGACTTACCACACTGAAGCTAATGAATACGGATCGAGGATCAATCTATGTGTGATTTGGATGCTGAGTACTTGAACGTATATCATAAAAGGATGTAACGCAAAGTATGCGTCAGTACTTGGAATGTACTGAGCATACAGGATATAGATAATCGCTGAACAAAATAGATAAGGCATAACTGAGCAACGACATAAATTGAGTAAGAATGTAAATACTGAAACATAATCGAAAAGCTAAGTTGAATGCAATGACCTAGTTCTAATCATGAAAATAACATGATGAAGTATATACTGAAAACCTGGTCAAATGCACTGAGAGTCTTACTGTGGGAGCTACTATTAACGGAAATAAAACCACGTGAGCTAAACGTAGACTTCGATGTATATGCCTTATCGAGAGGACCTAATATACCTTGTAAGGGGTATAAAGGTATGACCGGCGTGATCACTAAATTTGATGCCCAAAGAGGGGACATTTACCTATAGAGGCATGTAGTTCTGGGACTATGAGGGTATGCTGAACCCTAATCCAATTCGATGCTAGGCCTACTCCCAACTGGAAATATGTATGACACAACATAATTGAGATATCAGATAGCTTAATGTTCTAACATGCAAATCTGAGAATGCAACATTTAGGAAGGGACAATATAGCATTCAAAACTAGAGTACGTTTATTTGTTTAACTGACCTAGCAAGTGTAATTTATGAACTAAAAGAATCTACACAACTAGGGTTCTGAGTTTCATTCAACGAACTAACCAAACTTTCCAAAAGAACATGATAATTCAATTAGGAATACTACAACAGCTAAATCAAAAGAATTATCCAAGGTTTTAGAAACCCTAGGTCCAAACAAGATATAGAGAATCAAGAATTTGACTGAATTCTAGGTACCTAGTGGATGAAAGGAACCCACTAGTGAAATGAAATTCCATATACCTGGTGACAAAATCTACAGAAAAATCCTTTAATTTCGGGGCTGGAACTTGAAGGAAACTTGATGGTTGTTCTTGGGAAAGCTGGCGCCTCTTGCTTCTCTTTTTGCTCTAATTTTGATGAATTATGGAGAATAGAGGTTCTGGTAAGTCTAACTAAGTTATTAGCCTTAAACTGGGTAAAACAACGTAGTTTAAGAGTCCAACACATAGGGGTAAGGACCAAATGACCCTGACTTAAATCTGGAGATTGCCACCTAATACAGGGCTGACGGGCCGTCGGTTGACCTACCAAGTGTCGGTAGGAGTCATCGGTCAAGCTCTGCTCGATTGAGCTTCACTAAAATTAGCATAATTTTTTACTCAGAGATGGGATTTTAGCAAACTCGGTGGCGTTGGAAAGAGGATTCAATTATCTTTCATTTGACAGGTAAATGGGCCACCTCATTCATTCTGTGATAAATGATATGACCGTTTGAAGTTGACCCAAAAGTCAATTCCCTCCAATTGGCTATTGACCCTTACCAATGGTTTGTATGTCCAACCACAGACAATATTGGTTGACCATGGGTGGGATCAGAGACCATCAAAATTTGGACCAAAGTGACGGAACCCCATCTACGATCTATGTAACTACCTACAGTCTGTGGGTGGTTCCATCGGTACTGGCATCAGCTTTTTGAAAACTAGGATTTTCTTCATTTTGAGATCTGAGGTGTTACATTATCTCCCTCTTAGGAAAATTCATCCTCGAATGAAGTCTAAACAAGTTGAGTATGGAGGGATGGAGCTGCAATCCCTACCACTAAGTACTAAAAACGGACATCTAACTGAACTGAGTTCCAAGAACATGCAAATATGCTGATATGCAAGAACAACTGAAGGAACAAGATATTAAGATTGAATTTACACACGAGTAAAATGAGAGACTGGAGAGGAACTATTACTGAAGCTGAAACAGAATTGGAAGTGAAGAGGTGAGGATACTTGGACTTCATGGCTGCTTCTGCTTCCCAAGTAGCTCCCTCTACGGACTTACTCCTCCACAAAATCTTCACTGAAGCGACTTCTTTATTTCTCAAACCTACGAACTTGACGCTTAAGAATTTCAACTGGAACTTCTTCATAAGTGTGACTATACTTCTCAACCACACTCTGTAATGGTACTATTGATGCCGGATCCCCCCTCCCTCCACACTTCTTCAACAAGGAAATGTGAAAGACTGGATGAACTGTTGCTAGTTTTGCTGGCAACTTTAACTCATATGCCATATTACTAACCCTTTTCAAGAATCTATAAGGACCTACATATCTAGGACTGAGCTCCCCTTTCTTGCCAAATCTCACCACCTCCTTCATAGGTGACACCTTTAGGAAATCCCAATCATTGATTTCGAACTCTAAGTCTCTTCTCCTCACATCTGCATAGGACTTCTGATGACTCTGAGTTGTCTTTAGTCTATCTCTGATGAGTTGGACTTTTTCCATAGTCTCATGAGTTGAATCTGGTCCTATCAAGGCTGTTTCACCACTTCAAACCAACCAATCGAGGACTTGCATCTACGCCCATATAGTTCCTCATACGGGGCCATCTGAATAGTGGAATGAAAGCTATTATTATAGGCAAACTCTATGAGAGGTAGGTGATCATACCAACTACCCTTGAAATCAATCACGCAAGATCTCAATATTTCCTCTAAGGTATGAATGGTACGTTCTGCCTCACCATCCGTCTGTGGGTGAAATGTTGTATTGAGATTTTACTGAGTACCAAGACCTTTCTGAAACGATTTCCAGAAATGATAGGTAAACTGAGGATCTCTATCTTAGATGACAGAAAAGGAAACCCCATGCAGCCAGTCTATCTCATTAATGTAGATTTTAGTGTAATCCTCAGCTGAATCTGTAGTCTTGACAGCCAAGAAGTGAGCGAACTTAGTAACTCTGTCCACTATCACCCAAATAGAATCATGGTGTCTGCGTGTACGAGGTAAACCCGTGATGAAATCCATGTTTATCACTTCCCACTTCCATGTAGGAATGCTAATCTCTTGAGTCATACCTCCTGGTTTCTGATGTTCTACCTTAACATGCTGGCAATTAAGACACTTAGCCACAAAATCTATTATGTACCTCTTCATGTTGTTCCAGCAAAAGACATCCCGCAGATCACAATACATCATAGTGGCACCTGAATTGTCACGACCCAGGGGTACTCCTAAGATATAACAAGGCGTATAGAACCCCGAAGGACTCCATACAATCCCTTTAGCTTTCATAACATAAGAATAAAACAATAAAGAGTAAAACACATTTCAAGTCTTGAAAGTTTTTCATAAAAGAAAGCAGAAGTTTGGACTTGTCTCAATATAGCCATTTATTACAATACTTAAATGAAATAGGGCCTATCCCATACAACATGTCCGAAAAGGGAAAGTACATGAAAGAAACTAAAGACAAGAAATTTGTCCTGAAAACCATGAGGACTCACCAAGCTCAGGAAAGAAGCAAATCTAAGCTCTAGCCACAAGTATGATCACCTCTAGTGCAGGACCCTACACTTGGGAAAAATATAGAAAAAGTAGGGGTTAGCACAAAAATGCACTAAGTATGGTAGCCATGCATAAAAACATGCAAAAAGAGACATTTCATTTGAGAGCATGCAATTTTCCAAGTTTGAACATCATATAAGACATTAGAAGTCATAAGTCATAATTATGGACAACATAAGTCAATATCCTCTTAAAGCCTATGAACTCATATATAAAACCTCTTGAGTAACCATAGTTCATCATTCATGTTCTTATTGTGGGAAGAATAGCCTTAACCGACATAGAGACCATGTGAGCTAAAACATGATCACCCGGTGTCTCCCACACCGAAAATGGTTGTTCTACTTGCCTAAGGTAGAACCATGAACTCTTATCTTAGGTGGATCCACTATCTAGATAACCTATGGGGGCACATAGTTTATAGGATATAGAGATTGCTACTAGAAACCCAGCCTCTACTAACGGGAGAGCTTCCATCTCATGAGACCTTTTCTAAGAACCCGACCTCAACTAACGAGAGAGCTTTCATCTCATTGTTAATATCCACTCGGTGGTAAGAATAAATCCCACGGAATATTATAAAGTCTTACTTAACTCATGTCTGGTGAAAGGATGTCCTTGACAATCAATCCAAGTTAGTTCAATAGGATAACTCTTATTCATTGATTCAATTAGGTGAGAATATCATTTCAACCTAAGAATCCTTTCTATGTGCAAAAACTTTTCATATCATGGTTGTAAGTGTTTCATGAGAATAATTGTTCAACAACACAATCAACATTGAACCCTTAAAGCAATTTCATATGATTCATAAGATCATGCATAAACTCACGTTTTTCCCTTCCAGGGATCAAAGACACTATCAATCACCAAGTTTAGAATTTAAGTATTAGATAGGGATTTCATCATAACTTCATGTAATTCTATAAATTCATAGATTAGATCATCAAAACTCCTCTTTCACAATCAACAACCCAACTTATGAGATCACAATTTGGAAGAATATGAAGGTTTACATGGGTTCATAAGGGAAACATAATAAAAACATTGTATATCATCAATTCATGAATATTTAGACATAATTAAACCATTAAAATCAGTAAGTCAAAGAACTCATGGTGAATGAAGAAAACTCTAGCTAATTGGGGGAACCATTTGAAATTGAAGATTTTGAGAGGGCTCCATGGGTGAAAGCTACCCATGGATGAATACCAACATACTTAACCCCAATGCCCAAAGTTTTGAAACCCTAGTTGATTCTTCTTCTTCTTCTTTGAGTTTTCTAGAAAGAGAATTTTTTTGGAGAGGATGAACTTTACAAATTGATTTTGGTTTTTGAAATAATGAGTTGAATAGGTTGGATTTTGAGTAAAAATGACTTATATAGTGACCCTAAGTTAAGGCAAAACGACCTCAGTTAAATTGGACTTACACCGAAATTGCCCAAAACACCGCTAACTTAAAGTGAGATCTTAGGGACCACGAGAGGCCCCACGAGCCATGGGCATGACTACAAGTTGTGGTCCCCTCCATGGACCTTGAGGCAGTGGCTAGGCACCAAGTGCCTTTACCCCACAGACCCAAGGCATCTTCACGAAAGGCTCCACGAGCCGTGGTGCATGCCACAAGTCATGGTTCCTCTCGTGGGCCTTGAGGCAGTGGATAAGCGACCCTCCTCCAACCCTCAAAAACCAAGGCATGACCAAGGCCACTCCCACGATCCGTCTAAGGCTTTACGAGCCGTGAAGTGGCTCGTGTCGAGGAGCCAATTTGGGGCAGCCTTAAGGAGGCTACTGCGTCACCACCACGAGTGGCACCACGAGCCGTGAAAGCTCTCATGGCATGGTGGGCAGTGCCTTGGGAAATTTGAGAAGCCTTGGTCCCTTTCCCTTGGCTCTTTCCCTCATGCCCTTGGCCTTAGGCCACCTTCATGACTCTAACTCTCACGTTTAGCTCTAGTTTAGCCTACTAATTTTTGGAGTGTTACAATATCTCCCCCTTGGGAACGTTCATCCTCGAATGAAGATCTAGACACCTTACGAAAGTAAAGACTCAAGACTAGCCGTCCATCATGCATGCAACATCAAAATAATGCACAATTCAAAGAAGGAAACATCAACTCTAACTGAAACATAATCAATGCATCACAATGAAGTAGGAACTATATCTAACAACCCATTATGCATGAAACATTTAAACATTTCTCATGGTTTAGGAGGAACTACCTTCTCCAAGCTCAAAAGTATGCTCAACACAATGTCATGGAGCCAATATGCAATTTACTCTCAAAAGCATACTAAAGCATGTTCAATAATTCATCTCATGAAGTGAATAGGCAACTCAAACTCTATGCATAACAACATGAGGAACATCAATCATAAAAACTCATTTTCTTACTAACCATAAATTTCTCATAAACATGCATAACATAGGAAATCATGGATAAATTCAAATAACACACATGACTCCAAAATAAGAAAACTTAAGAGGAAGTCATTACCTCTAGTCGGAATGGGAATAGAAGGAAAAAAATGAGGATATCGGGACTTCATATCGGCCTCGGCCTCCCAAGTAGCACCCTCAACTAAGTGATTTCTCCATAAAACCTTTACGGAAGCTATTTCCTTGTTTCTCAATCTCTTGACTTGCCGGTCTAGTATATCTACGGTAACCTCTTCATATGAAAGACTTTCATCCACTCCCAACCTTTCTTGGGGAATTATGGATGTCGGATCTCCAATACACTTCTTAAGCATAGAAACATGAAATACCGGATGAACCGAAGCCAACTTATTTGACAAATCTAACTCATAGGCAACTTTACCAACACGCCTAAAAATTTGGTATGGGCCTACATACCGGGGACTAAGTTTCCCCTTCTTGCCAAACCTCATCACACCCTTCATGGGTGAGATTTTTAAATAGACCCAATCATTAACCTCAAAATCTAGATCCCTTCTTCTCACATCGGCATAAGACTTTTGCAGACTTTGAGCCATTCTCAACCTCTCTCTAATAAGCCAAACTTTCTCAATGGCTTCATAAACTAGCTCGGGACCTATCAAAGCAACTTCACCCACCTCAAACCAACCAACGGGAGATCTACATCTTCTACCATACAAGGCTTCAAAGGGAGCCATACCGATGCTTGAGTGATAACTATTATTGTAGGCAAACTCTATTAATTACAAGTAGTCATCCCAATTACCCTTGAAGTCTATTACACATGCCCTTAACATATATTCTAATGTTTGGATGGTATGCTCCACTTGCCCATCAGTTTGGGGTTGAAAAGTCGTGCTAAGCATAAACTTAGTTCCAAAACCTTTTTGGAATGACTTCCAAAAGTGAGAAGTTAATTGGGTATCCCAATCGGAAATAATGGATAAAGGAACCCCATGCAACTTCACCATTTCTCTTATGTATAGCTTAGCATAGTTTTCCGCTAAAAAAGAAACCTTGACGGGAAAAAAGTGAGTTGATTTTGTCATCCGATCTATAATTACCCAAATAGGAATCAAGTTGTCTCCGGGTGTGAGGCAAACCGACAATAAAGTCCATGTTCACATCTTCCCACTTCCAAGTGGGAATACCTATATCTTGGGATAAGCCTCCCGGCATTTGATGCTCAACCTTAACTTGTTGACAATTAGGACAATTGGCCACAAATCCCGTAATATCTTTCTTCATCCTATTCCACCAATAGACTTCCTGTAGATCACATTACATCTTGGTGGCTCCCGGGTGAATAGAATATTGAGAACTATGGGCTTTCTCTAAAATTTGTTCCCTCAAATCATCAACATTCGGAACACATAACCGACATTGATACCTAAGCACCCCATCTCCCCCTTGGGAGAAAGCCTCAACGGACTTCTTAAGTACCGCCTCTTTCAACTCAACTAAAAAAGGATCAAGACCTTGCTTAGACTTCACATCTATCACAAAGGATGATTCGGAACCATTATGGACCATAACACCACCCTTAGTGAAATGCGCTAGTTTAAAACCTAGTCAGGCCAACCTATGCACATCATGAGCCAACTCTTTCTTGTCATCCTCTACATGAGAAACACTACCCATCGACAACCGGCTAAGAGCATCTGCTACCATATTAGCTATACCGAGTGATAATGGACACTCATGTCATAGTCCTTCAATAATTCTAACCACCTTCTTTTGCGAAGATTCAAGTCCTTTTGACTAAACACATATTGGAGACTCTTATGATCAGTGAAAACATCCACATGGACCCATACAAATAATGCCTCCTTATTTTCAAGGCAAGCACAACCGCCGCTAACTCAAGGTCATGGGTAGGATAATTCTTCTCATGGATCTTAATTTGCCTTGAAGCATAGGCAATCACCTTACCATTTTGCATAAGCACACATCCCAACCCAACTCTAGAGGCATCACAATTCACCACAAAACCATATGTACCCTCTGGTAAAGTCAACACCGGAGCGGAAGTAAGTCTATCTTTTAACTCTTGGAAACTTTTCTCACAAACTTCCGACGACACAAACTTGGCCTTCTTTTGAGTCAAGGCCGTCAAAGGAGAAGCAATGAAAGAAAATCCCTCAACAAACCTTCTATAGTAACCGGCCAAACCCAAAAAGCTTCAAATGTCGGAAGGAGTTAAAGGTCTAAGCCAACCGTCGACCTCAATCCCCTTACTTGACATAATATGACCAAGGAAAGCTACGGACCTTAACCAAAATTCACACCTGCTAAACTTTGCAAAAAGTTGTTGGTCCTTAAGAACTTGCAAAACAATTCTCAAATGGTCCACATGTTCATTCTCACTCCTTGAATAGATCAAAATGTCATCGATAAACATAGTCACAAACATATCAAGGTATTGTCTAAACACCCTATTCATCAAATCCATAAATGTCGCACTACAACATTTTATGTCTACAACCACCCTTGAAAAGTGTGGCCTAAACTATGAAAAAGTGTTGCCTTTGATAAAAGGCCACACTTTTTGACTTTAAGCAACGCTTTTCCAGGGGTGGCCGAAAGAGGCGTAACCAGCTACACTTAAAAGCGTACCCTAAAAGGCAAAAAGGCCACGCTTTGATGTACCTCAAATAACAACATTTCTATCTCATACAACTACACTTTCAAGCGTGGCCTTTGCTTCCTTATTGGCTACGATTTTAAAGTGTTGCCTTTTCCATCTAATGTATGACAACACTTTGAAGTGTAATCCTTTCCCATGTGCATACCACAATTTACAATCCTATGGCTACACTTTTTAAGTGTGGTAATATTATTTTGGCTATAAATATTTATATGCCACAATTTTTAATTAAAAAACACCAATATTGTTTTGCAATAAATAATCTCAAGAATTAAATTAGCTAATAAGTAATAAGTAATTCAAATATATAGATTTGCAATAAACTTCAAAAGATAGTATGTCTTGTGTGCATACACATACTTATAAAGCAATATTCTTAATACGTGTACTCAATAGTTCAAAAAGTACTCTTATAATAGTTCAATATATTCTAAAATGAATATATTTCACAAAATCAAATATAATGTATTCAAACTTTTACAATAGTTCAAAAACTTTTCATCATACACTTCAATGAGATCAAATTGACTTGCGGCGACCCTTCAAATTTGATCACCTCCATTCCCTACATATACTAAATTGCAGCGGTTATAGAAGAGGCAAGAAGTTCCAGATTGAAGCAGTTGTAGAACAACAAATCAGATTGCAGATTGCAACAGTTATAGCACAACAAATCAGATTGCAGATTGTAGATTGTAGACTGTAGATATTTTGAGTTCAGGCAGCTCTGTTTATTCTAGCAGATTGAAGATTTTTTGAATTCAGATTGCTGCACTGTCTATATATTAATTTTCAGAATTTCGTACTCTACAAAATTCAGATATATATACACACATGCATATAAACAAACACATACATACATAATCATTTTTGACACATACAAGATCTTGAGCTAAGAACTATTCATGCATTCTAAGTCAATAGTACATATATATAAGAGCTAAGAACCATTCATGTTTTCATCTTCTGATTCCTCATAAAGAAAATCAGCTCTTACAAAGGTTTAAACACGATCAGTGCTTGCATTCTCGCAAATGACACACCTAATTCTCACAAAACAGAGTCAAATTCTCTCTAAAGCTGACTTTGAATGCAATAAGTGATCGTGTTTATGCCTTCCAATACTGCCTGAACTTCAATTCTCAAGGTGGAAAAAGGGGAAGATGACACACCTAATTCTGGCAAAACAGAGTCACAATCACATAAGATCAATGCCAACTCCAAGTACACTTCTGGCCAAAGAACAAGATCATGCTTTTAACGGCTTTAATCCACTGCCTCAGGTGCTATAAAAAATGTTAGCAGAAACAAATTGTTAGAGGAATGAAGTAGGTTAGTACTAATAAAGATTCTTTTCTTTACACAAACAGAAAATACACATAGCCATTCATCTACTTTTGAACATATTCCTACAACTTTTGGACTTTTGTTGACCCGAGATTTTCTATTAGCTTCTAATGCAACCTCAACTTGAACCAACTGACCTTTTCGTGTATCTAGTACCTTTAATCATTCAAATGTTGCTGGCTGGAAATTTACATTAGCATGATGAACAAATAAAAATATAATATTATTAACTCTTACCAGCGAAGGGCGTTCAAGGTCCAAGAATTCAGAGAACACTAAAGAGTAGCTTGATCCATTAGTTCATCAAACTGCATAAAACGAATTTCTAGCATCCAAAAAAATATGCATAAAATTAATCAATGAGGTAACGCCACCCAAAACTAGAAGACTTTGAACAAACACACTACATATTCATATATGGTTTATCAACAGTGACTGCATCAGCTCGTTCAGAAACATCGAAACGTCAACAAAATAGATAAAGAAGACTTCGTCTGACTATGATCTAAAAGGAAGCAAAACAAAAATCGTCTTCTTTATAAACAACTATTTAGTGATAACTTAGTGTTATGGTATATTACATACGAATAACTTGTTCAATACTTTCTTATGAGTATTGAATTAAAACACTTCCTTAATTTATATGTTAAAATTTATTCTTACAATTAGAGTACTCTAACAGATAGCTAAGCTAACAAATGTATGTAGTAGTTGAGACTTGTTAAATCAGTTTGGTATTTCGGGTAAAGTATCAAAATATCGATTCTTTAAAATTTGTATTAAGCTCTTTAAGAATAACAATTGAAAACTATGTCAGTAATAAGAATCACAAGTTATGTGGCCTTAGGCCAAATTTGATGTAGTATTCTTGTTTCTTAGTTATATAGTTGAATTCTCTATGGCTAATTTGTAGATCCAGATTGCAGGTTGCAGTAGTTTCAGATTGCCAATTACATACTGCTGACCGCATATTTTTTAGTTCAGGCAGCACTGTATGATAGCAGATTGCAACAGCTATATAAGAGTTATTAGTAATAGCTATATAAGGGTAATTGATTTGCAACAGCTACATTTAAAATGATATTAAAAATCAAAACAAACAATGTACGAAAAATCAGACATTAGATAAAAATCAAGCACCAAACCAAGCACCAAAATAAAGACTCCTCAAAGCTAAGACATTGGGGATTCTTCCCCTCACCTGGCAGAACACCACACGACAATCTCAAGGTGGAAAAGAGGGAGTTATAGCCACTTATCAAAAATTTGGAGCGGCTAGGGGAGATGAAGCCAAAAGGAGGTACAGATTGTAAAGGCAAGGTTATGTGAATACGATGCCTACCTTGAATAAGGTAGTTTTCAGGTGTGAGAGATAGTTTCTTTCCATTGATGAATACCATGTCAACAGACGGAAATTGTTTTGAAAGTTGTGACACGTCACTGAAATATACAAGACACTTAGTACAACTTGTGACACCAAAAATAAAATAAAAGAAAAAATAATGATATAACATTTATGTACTAATTTATACCTTCCAGCACCAGAAAAGCATATATCTTTATAGTTTGGGTAAGGCCATTCGATCTCTCTTAAGGAATGAAGTTCTTTCATGACATAAAATAATATTTTCAGCACTTCAATTCAGAAAATAAATAAATTGTCTTTACTACAAAGTTCGACAATGCATCCACCACCCATTGGTAGTACATTGTTAGGAGTCCATAACTCCACTTTTTACATTTACTTGAAGTAACAAATCGAATAAGAATAATGAGGAACTAAAATAATCAAAATTGTGAGGAACATTCAAGTATCTATTTGAAGAAGGTTTTCAAAAGTTCTTTCTAGTGAGCTAATTGGAAGAAAAAGTTGCATGTTACGGGGAAAAACAACTACAATAAGTAGTTACAAACATAAATTAAGATTCAGTGCCTCCCAACGACATGTATCCCCTTCAGCTCAATATTGTAATATGGATTGTTCCCATCCGAGACTAGAGTAAATGCATAAGATTTATAACACCTAAATTCCCATCTTTAAGACAATAATATAAAATACATACCTGCGTAGAGGATAAGAATGGGTAAATACCATCTTAGAAAGAGGGTTTATTCCTCTAAGAACCATTGCACCACCACCGAAATCCATTCCTCCATAACACAAGGAGAAGGAATCACTAATCACATGTTTCTCAACAAGTTGATCCGCTATACTTAGATCCCCTCGACCTAAGCCCATTATACCATCAATGTGTTGGCTGTAAAGATCACCAGTTTCCAGATTTTCACATCCAAAAACAGTTCGCTGGGGTGCCAACTCACTTTGCTTCCCAAAGGACACAATGTCCTCTCCAAGCACTCAACTACTAGAGCTCATCTCAGCATATTGCCTTTCATAAATATATTGCTCTCTCATTGTTGCAGGTACAAATTGTAAAATCAACATTGCACTTCACAGGTTGATAGGTACTTGACATTTCTGGCTGAAACTTAGGATCCTAATTCAAAGAACAACAATGAAAGAAGTGCCACTGATCAAAACATGGAAATAATATCTGATCCAATCCATGGTAAATTAAGCATGTATCATCAAGATAGAGACAACATATTGGCTAAAAGGTCAAGATTTTCTGAACCAACTTAAGTCATTACTCTGCATATATAAATGCAAGTTGGTGTAAATATAATTACTAATTTCCCCTCCTCTTCCAATTTCTTGTTTTATTGTCTTGAAGGCCAATTAAAACAATTATTGTGAACATGAATCAGGAAAGTTCATTGCTTCCATTGTTCTATAATGTAGATCTATCAACAGTGAGGAAACAAAAATACATATTTAATTTGGATGAAGCTAAAATACGAGCTAGACTCCCAAAAAAAAAACTAATGAAACTAAAATACGAGCTAGACTCCCAAAAATCGTATCAACAACACAAGAATATCAAACCCTAAAGCTAAAATTTAGACTTTCAAAGATAGAATTTCTTACCTGTAAACCCTATTTCAACAAAATCTACATGAAATCGTGTTCTTCAGTGAGAAATTTGAGAGGAAAGCGTGACAGAGAGATTAATTAACTTCAGTTCATCTTGCCAACAACCCCAAAGTAATCAATTCCTTCTAAACACAAAACAAAAAATCAACCACTTCAACTAACAAGAAAACTGTTTTAGTACTTAAGCTTCATGAAATAGGTATCGAAAAAGAGAATCGTACTTACTCTTGAAGAAATCATTAGCGGAGAAGACGACTTCAACTATTAGTTCTTCAATGACTTCAACTCTTCAACTCTTCAGCTCAGTTCTTTGATGACTTCAACCCTTCAACTCTTCAGCTCAGACGTTCTTCGACGACTTTAACTCTTCAACATTTTTTTCTCACAAATCGGTATCGGAGAAGAGAATCGGTTCAGGCGCTACTTCTTCAGTGAAAGCATGGAAAGTGAAGTGAAAGAGGAAAGTTAATGTTTTATGATTTATTAATGTTTTTTTTTGGCCAATAAAAATGGGAGGGAGAGTTAAAAATATTGGAGGGAATATAATATTTTAGTGAAAATTTTAAGGCCACACTTATAATGTGTTGTTTTTTCAATTATAAAAATTGGACACTATATGTAAATAGGTGTTGCCAATTATATCATAATGTAACAACACTTATAAAGTGTAGCTTATACCATTAAAGTGTACACTTTTGAAGTGTTGCCAATATTATCGTAGCTAAAAGTTAAAAACTTTGGCTACGCTTTATAAGCGTTCCCAAAACTACTTTAGGCAACACTTTACAAACGTAGTCCAGAATTAGTGTGGCTGTAGACCTAAAGTGGTGTAGTGTCGTCGGAGTATTAGTCAATCCAAACGACATAGCCAAAAACTCATAATGACCATACCGGGTTCAAAAATTCGTCTATGGAACATCATCCCCTCTCACCCTCAATTGGTGATAACCCAAACAAAGATCAATCTTAGAGAAATAACTAGTCCCTTGAAGTTGGTCAAACAAGTCATAAATCCTTGGAAGGGGATACTTGTTCTTAATGGTCACTTTATTCAATTGCAATAGTCGATGCACATTCTAAGAGACCCATCCTTCTTTCTAACAAATAATACGGGAGAACCCCATGGACAGATACTCGGTCGGACGAAACCCTTGTCTAACAAATCCTTCAACTGTTCTTTCAACTGCTTTAACTCGGCCGGAGCCATTCTATATGGAGGGATTGAGATATGTTGCTTATCCGGGAGAAGGTCAATTCCAAAACCTATTTTGCCGCTCTAGAGGAATACTAGGAAAATCATCTGGGAAAACTTCTGGGAATTCATTAACCACGGGAACCGACTTAAGAGAAGGGATTTCGGAATCCACATCCCTCACCCTAACAAGATGGTCATTACACCGTTTTGAGATCATCTTCTTAGATTTAAGACAAGAAACAAATTGACCTATATGCATAGAATTTCCTCCCTTCTACTCTAAGATAGGCTCATTTGTGAATTGGAATCTAACCACCCGAGTTCTACAATCAATAGATGCGAAACATACATGCAACCAATCCATACCAAGAATCACCAAGTCTACCAAAGTAATCTTATGGGATAAGGAAACGGGACATCTCCTATAGACCCTCTTAACCACCACATACTCACCAACATGGGTAGAGACAGAAAAAGGTTCTAAAAGCACTTCTAGGGAAACATCAAATCTCATTGCCACATAAGGCATCACAAACGATAAAGTAGCACCAGGATCTAACAAGGCATACACATCAATAAGAAAGACTTTTAACATACCTATCACTACATTCGGGGAGCTCTCTTGGTCACCTCGGGATTGAAGAGCATAAAAGTGGTTTGGCTTTGGGGCATTGGAGTTTGAAACACTTGGAGGAGCTTGTTTATCCTCTCTCCCCTTAACCTTGAGCATCAGGCAATCTCTCATCCTGTGGTCACTCTTCTCGCAACTAAAATATCCATCGGTGCAGGCTAGACATGTAACACCCCGTATTCGAAATAGACGAAAATGCAGATTTTGAAAAGTTGCAGGTGCAACTTACGGTCACCATCCACGGACCGTAGGTCAGACCACGGCCCGTGCTGGTGGTCCGTGGTTCGCCACTGCAACCCCTCCCCAGCCAGCTCAGAAAATTGGTTA
>JAJOOJ010025800.1:0-23410 GCA_029582625.1 Solanum boliviense
TAGTTTTTAAACTACCTGATGAATTACTAACCATTTACTAACATAATTTACAAAGTCCGATAGTCATGATTACTAATGAATTTATAATTGATTGGTAACAACTGAATATAGCCAATACATTATCTATCAATTACTAACTAAATACTGATTATGAAATTTTACCAACAAATTAACAATTAGTTTTTAAACTACCTGATGAATTACTAACCATTTACTAACATAATTTACAAAGTCCGATAGTCATGATTACTAATGAATTTATAATTGATTGGTAACAACTGAATATAGCCAATACATTATCTATCAATTACTAACTAAATACTGATTATGAAATTTTACCAACAAATTAACAATTAGTTTTTAAACTACCTGATGAATTACTAACCATTTACTAACATAATTTACAAAGTCCGATAGTCATGATTACTAATGAATTTATAATTGATTGGTAACAACTGAATATAGCCAATACATTATCTATCAATTACTAACTAAATACTGATTATGAAATTTTACCAACAAATTAACAATTAGTTTTTAAACTACCTGATGAATTACTAACCATTTACTAACATAATTTACAAAGTCCGATAGTCATGATTACTAATGAATTTATAATTGATTGGTAATTTACCAATGAGATACCAACATAATTTTTTCGTAATTAAAATTGCTAACTGATTACCAATGTATTTCAAAGAATTTACCATCTAACTTACCAACTAAGTTTTTATCCCGCTAACAGAATACCAACGACTTCTTATTTTGTTGCTATGTTTGCCAACAAATTAGCAACGAAATTGAAAAATGAGAAATCAAATTTACTAACTTTGTTTCTCTTCGTTAGTAAATATACCAACGACATACCAACCGAAAAATTGATTAGTGATTTACCAACATAAATTTTGGGGCCATGTTTCATAATTACCAACAAAATCTATGTGTGTTTGCTAATCGACTTTTAGTTGGTAATTTTACCAACTAATAGATTTGTTTTGGAAAAATTATCAACGAGCTTTTTAGCAACGGATTAGCATTAGTTGATATTCGGATGGAAAATTTATTTGCCAACCAATTTAATCAATATACCAACGGATAATTTTGTTGGCAATTCAGGGGTTTTTTGTAGTGTAAATTCATATAATAATACTATTGTTTGTAAGAGTACAGATTAGTTCTAGTTAATAAGAAATAGGACATTTGTTTGCAATACATCACGTTGGATGTTGATGTAAAAACTTTATTTATTAATATAAAAAATTGAGTTGTTTAATTCAAAAGACTAAAATATTCTTGATAAAAAGTTAGTTCTTCTTTCCTTTTTTTTTTTATTTAGTTTTTTAAATAATGTTCAGTACTATTTCGAGTGAAATTAAAACCATAAAATTTACTATCACAATTTTTGGAGTCTCAAAATTTGGAGGACTAAAGCAAACGCTTTACTAGCTTTACCTTGGAGCCACCCACAAACAAAAATTTAAAGCAGTCACATATCCAAGGAAAATATATTCGAAGTATCTGCATGAGAATGTATTCTTTACGGACATGAGTGATTCCTGAATATTTTCTTCAATTAACTTGTCGTTTTTAATACACGACTTAGATTTAACTCTCCAATATATTAAAGTTCAGCTTCTTTTCCATTTCATCATTAAAAAAAATAGTTTGGCTATAGTAATAAATTATATCTTTTTTGTGGTCGTTCAAAATAGGATAATAATTAAGTACGAATAAATTAATATTGACATGATAATATTGTACATGAAGTTGATACTGAAAGATATGATTAACGTATTCAGTGGCGGATCCAGGATTTAGAGTCCATGGGTGCCAAATAGACTTATCGATTAAATTAATTTTATATTTGATTAAATTATTTGTCTTTTCGATATATATCATAAATCAATCAATAAAATGTAAATAATAAGATATTACACTTTTATTGAGTATTTAATCAAATAAACGAAAAGTCAAAGGAGTAATAATGTAATTAATTTAATTTAAGTCAATAACAATTATAAAAAAATAAAAATAAAAATTATGCCACTGCTTGGAGCCTTTTTTTTTCTTAAAAAACGTCTGCATCAAATTTCTCAAAAAAATAGGTACAAATGGGATTCGAACCCGCAACATCAACCTTCTAAAGTTGCCCACCTACCATGGCACCACAAGACAATTTTGTTCTATGGGTGGCACGCTTTATATTTATATAAATATTATATATATATACCTATGTATATATAGAGTTTCCGTCGAAGTTCGGGGGTGGCGTGGCACCCCCAAACCTCTGCATAGATCCGCCACTGAGCGTATTGATCTCTTTCTTAATTCTTCTTTGTTGATCTCATGTATTCATCCTTTTTGTAACGCTGCGTTCCCAAACTACATTTTATTCAATATAAACACATCATCAACATTGAAGTGATCATATGGAAACAATCATTTCTCTACGACGTTTGAAATAATCTAGCATTGCATCTCTATTTGGGATATTTTCTTTGATTATAGCTACTTGTTTGAAATTGTTAATCCAAGATTGTAAATGAGGAAAATTGTTTGATTCATAGACCTTTATTCCAGCAGCTTCTTGTATGACTTCTAACCAGAAAGCAAGCCACTCAAAGGCTATGTCAATAAAACCAATTGTATCCCCACTAAAAAACTTTTTATCTCCAAGACCTTGCTCCACTATAATTTTTAGGATTTTTTTGGCATTTTCAGTTGCCTTGACTTACTCTTCTCCAATCTTGTGAAATATTTGATAAAATTCTGAGTTCTACATTAAAACAATAAAATGTTAGTACTACTTTTATATATATATAATGAGACAGCTCACACAATTCAACATAATATATATGACTACAAGTTTGAATTTTATGACATTCATCAACGGAAAATTGTCTTTGGCTCAATAGAATGATTAGGCCTACAGATGAGGGTATGTTGTAGTTTTGTAATATGAGAAATTTCATTTTGTGAGGCAAAAAACCTATCACTACTTATGTGAGGTTATTTAATTTTTTGACTAATGGATACTTACTTTTTTTTAAGCATAAGGTAATATTCAATTCAATATTTTCTTTTCCCTAATTAAAATGCTTAGCAAAAAAGGAAAAAAAGGAAAAAGAAAAAGAAAATTGAAAATGTATGCAAAATATGTGATTAGATAATGATAAAAAAACGTATTGGTAATATTATGCCTGGGTGGTTATTTTTAAAAAAAAATGTACAATACCAAATAGTTGAGACCAGAATTGAGATATTAACAATGATTATTTAGAATTGAGTTCATTATATAGCAGCTATTGACGATTACATATTAAATAGTAAAAAAAAAAAAAGACATAATAAACTAATACCATTATTACCGTTCTCTTAATGGTTGATTGAAATCTAATTTTAGTTTTTTTTTTTTGTTTTTAGCTAAGAAATTTAATTACGGAAAATGTGGACTTTATTATTACCTTTTTGATTTTATACTTAAAACAAGCAATTGTCCAGTTGTCAAAAAATAAAATAGCCTCACATAAATAGTGTTGGTTATACATCTGGCAAATAAAATTTCTCCTATAATATATATATATATAAAAAAAAAATTAAAAGTGTCAGTTGTTAATGACTAAATTCTAGATGACTTAGTTATACGATTCAATACTTGCCAACAATGTCTACATCTCAAAACCGAGTAAATTGGTATGAATCCTCACTATCTATCAAGCTCTTTCTGGTCCAATGTTAAAAAAACTTAATTTCTTCATCACGATAAGTTCTTCATATTTTCTACTACGTACAAATGATCCCTAAAAACTATAAAAGAATCTTTGACAACCATTGGACCTAAAGTAAACGTGCTAACGTGATTAGGCCTACACAAGAGGCTATGTTGTAGATCTATAATATATATAAAATAAAAGTGTCATTCGTTAATGATTAAAATTTTAGATGATGCACTTTAAATGATTCAACACTTGCCAACAACAATTACACCTCAATATCGAGCAAATCAATATAAATCTTCACCGTCTATCAAGCTTTTGCTTATCTTATTATTACAAAATTTTAGTTTCTTCATCACAATAAGGTTCTTAATATTTTGTACTGACATATAAACGATCTCTAGAACTAAAGTAAACGTGACAAAGTTGAAAAGACGAAACAATTACCTTATTTTCTCCGAACTTGATCCAGAATCTAGCCTTAGCCTTTTATAAGGATCCTTGGGGAACAAAGGATTTTGGGGCCATGCTTCTTCTATGTATTCAAGAATGATTGTGGATTCAACTATTGGTTTTCCATTATGTACAAGAATTGGGATCATCTTACAGATAGGGTTATATGTCAAAAGATGTTGGCTTTTGTTAGAAAGATCTTCTTCTATGTATTCATAACTAATATTCTTGTGTTTCAAAGCCCAAATGACCCTATAACTAAAGGGACTTGGAAAAGATCCAAACAATTTTACTTGGAAAAGCTCCAAACAATTCAAGAAAGATTATTTGTTAGTATATGTCTTCCAACTAATTGTAATTTCCTTGTGAATTATCATAATTTTATTTATTTTAAAAGTTTCATCATTGAAATGATCTAATTTTTCATAAATATAATAGAAATTTGTTTCATAGAAAAATGTGTATTTTTACAAATTACACTAAGGATGTCCAAGATTTTTCTTCTATAGTTTGGATTAGTTAAATTATTCCGATTCATATAAATGTTGAAAACTTGAAATAGTGTGAGAATTTCAAAAATAGAATTTTGAGAAATGCTAAGAGGAAGTGGGCAAGAAGATTCTGAAAGTAATTAGAGAAGAGATGCATTACTTTTGGCTAAGAAATTTTCTTGCTGGACAAATTGAGCTTAAATTTCATGACATGGATCTTCATCAACATATTTTTAACTTTTACACATTATAAATTAGTAGATGATAAATATTTCATAACATAATTATAAAGTTAGATCTAATTTTTTTCCTTTTACTTTGTAATCTATACATACAGTGATAGTGTTTTTTATATGATATACGCTATATTAACAAATATTTTTTTAATGTTAAAATATTTACATTCAAAAATTAGAAAAGTTTGTAATTGACAATTAGATTTAAAAAAAAATCTAAGCTATAAACTTAATTAATGATGAAATAGGTGATATTCAAAGTTTTGGAACTAATTTGAGAAAATATTTAAATTTGTATGCATAAATACATGAAAATTTAATCCATTATTCTATTATATCTTAGCTAAATTTGTAACGAGATCATATCATATTTCTATTTATTTAATTTGTCACTTTTTGAATCTTTTTCTCTCTTTTTAATATTATATCTTTTAAAGAGTCAAATAATATAAATTTCAATCAAAATTTAATAAATATATATTTTCTTAATCATATTGATACTTGATTTGAAGAAGGCGCGCGTATCAATGAGTACATCATCTATCTATTTATAAGGATAATGCCGTTTTGTGATTGGTGGAAATTAAAACACTCGGATCCCAATTTAAACATTCATATCAACGGTTCAAATTCATAGTTATAATTACACATACAAAATGGACGGTCACGATAAGGAGAATGTCATAAAAAACAATGTTTTGTGATTGGTGGAAATTAAAACACTTGAATCCCAACTTTTAAGCATTCATATCAACGGTTCAAATTCATAGTTATAATTACAGATACAAACGGACGGTCACAATGTTTTGAATTCTTTTTTTTAGTTCTTATACACTATTTGTTTTTAGGGCATATTCTTAAAAGATATTAAGCGTATACATTCACATAATAATATTATTGTTTATAAGAGTAAGGATTAGTTCTAGTTATTAAGAAGTTAGGCATTTGTTTGCAATACATCATGTTGGATGTTGATGTAAAAACTTTATTTATTGATATGAAGATTTGAGTTGTTTAATTCTAAAATATTATTGATAAAAAGTAAGTAGTTCTTTTTTCTTTAATCTTTTTATAATGTTCATGAAATATTGTTTTGAGTGAAATTAAAATCATAAATTTCACTATCAAAATTTTTTGAGGTCTCAAAATTTTGGTGCCTAAAGCAGACTCTTAACTTAACCTCTAACGTCTGGTATCAAATGACCGTTTGACCATTATGTATATTTTTTAGTTGTTGTTTGTCACTTGTCAGGACTCATATATCGATTTTTTTATTCAAGTCGTAGGAAGTATTTGCAAAATTAAAAGCATTCAGATATCCAAAAAAAACATATTCGTACACCTTGATTCAAGGAAATATATTCGAAAGAATTTGTTCTTCATAGACATGAGCTTGAGTAATAAATTATATCTTGTTTGTGTTCGTTCAAAATATAATGAATGATACTAAAGTAAGAGTAAATTTATATTGAAATAATAATATTGTACATGAAGTTGATTATGTAAGATATAATTAACGTGTCTCTTTCTTAATTCTTCTTTGTTGATCTCATGTATTCATCCTTTTTGTAACGCCGCATTCCCAAACTACATTTTATTCAATATAAACACATCCTCAACATTGAAGTGATCATATCGCAACAATTGTTTCTCTACGACGTTTGAAATAATCTAGCATTGCATCTCGATTTGGGATATTTTCTTTGATGATAGCTACTTGATTGAAATTGTTAATCCAAGATTGTAAATGAGGAAAATTGTTTGGTTCATAGACCTTTACTCCTGCAGCTTCTTGTATGACTTCTAGCCAGAAAGCAAGCCAGCCAAAGGCTATGTCAATTAAACCAATTGTATCCCCACTAAAAAACTTTTTATCTCCAAGACCTTGTTCCTCTATAATTTTAAGGATTTTTTTGGCATTTTCAGTTGCCTTAACTTGCTCTTCTCCAATCTTGTGAAATATTTGATAAAATTCTGAGTTCTACATTAACACAAAAAAATGTTAGTACTACTTTCTACTATCCATAAACTTATATTTTTTAATGAGACAATTCATGCAATTCAATATAATATACGATATATATAAGTTTGAATCTTATGCATCCATCAACGAAAATTTTTATGTCTTTAGGTCAAGAGAATGATTAGGCCTACACATGAGGGTATGTTGTAGATCTATTTATATGATTCAACACTTGTCAACAACAACATCTCAAATCTCAATACCAACCAAATTGATACAAATCCTCAATGTCTATCAAGCTCTTGCTTGTCCTATATTAGACAAACTTAATTTCTCCCTCACGATAAGTTCTCTATATTTTCTACTAACATATAAATTATCTCTAAGACATGTTACATGAATCTTGACAACCACTAGACCTAAAGTAAACGTACTAACGTGACAAAGTTAAAGACGAATAAATAATTATTACCTTATCTTCTCCGAACTTGATCCAGAATCTAGCCTTAGCCTTTTCATAAGGATCCTTGGGGAACAAAGGATTTTGGGGCCATGTTTCTTCTATGTATTCAAGAATGATTGTGGATTCAACTATTGGTTTTCCACCATGTAAGAGAATAGGGATCATCTTATAAATAGGGTTATATGTCAAAAGATGTTGGCTTTTGTTAGAAAGATCTTCTTCTATATATTCATAACTAATATTCTTGTGTTTCAAAGCCCAAATGATCCTATAACTAAAGGGGCTTGGAAAAGCTCCAAACAATTTTACTTGTTCTTCCATTTTTTTTTTCTCCCTAATAAGTTGTGATTGTTTGCAAATTTCAAGGCTTTAAGTTTTTGATCAAATGTCAATTATTAATGAGTTTATTAAGTTAAACTATTGTTGTACCAATTTGAATGATTGAAATTTTATTTTAAAAAATGAGACAAGTGGAGTCAAGGATAGAAATTTCAACTTAAATAATGATCTTTTAATGGCTACTTGGTGTTTATCCCATTCCAAATCATGTTCTTATTTTATTCAGTTATATATTAAAGGTCCATCAATCTTTGGCTTTTTTTTATTCTGTAAATCATCTCTTCAATTTTTTATTTTTAAATTATACCCGTTCCATTAATTACAGCTCACGAGTTAACATTTAACATTACATTCTTAATTTCTAAATATAGGAATTATTAAAAGGTTCTTTTTTAATAGTAATTTAATATCAAAATAATCAACTTACTCAATGGTTAGAAGCACATATGTCGTCCAAGACTAGTGTGCATCTAGCCACTTATTAGATGGTATATAAACACATCATCAAAATTAATTAATGATTTTTTCATAAATTTAAGGAGTTTTTAAAAGAGTGAAGTGTCAAAAACATTTAGACTATTCGTTTTTTTAGTTTCACACTTAAACTATTTAGAGTTTGAGAAACACATCTAAACTATTATTCACAAGTATGTGAAACACACCTCAAATAATATGTGATGGTTTATGTATTACATTTTCTTTCTTTAAAATAAATAATTGCTTGTGAAAATAATTTCACCGTGGCAAAAAGCGACAACACATAACTAACACATGTAACAATTTCAAATATGTTTTAATTTGTTTGTCTTATTTTTGAGTCTTTTATGCATTTAAAAATTGCGCACAAAAATACTATAAATGACGATTATAAATAGCTAAAATTTTCAAATTATTTTAATCAACACCACTAAAAATTTGTAATATTAATAATATTTATACATATTTATTTATACTTAATGAAATGATTTATTATTTGCTCAAAAGATTAACTTGATGAATAAATATTGGATATGAAATTGATGAAAAAAAATAAATGAAAATTCAGCATAAGTATTATCTCAATTCATAGTTCAATTTAGAATTTTGAAAATTGATTTTATTTTAAAAGCCAATATTATTAAGGAAGCCAAAATCGTCGTGGCTGTGTTTGGATCATCCAAAACTAATATCCCTCCCTTCCCTAACTCACGGTGGTAGCAGCCATGTTTATACCTTCACAAACCACTGCATTTCTACCGGAATAACGTTGCTCAGCCATGGCTACGGCGGCGCAGTTCTCATATATTACCATCAATTCTCCCAACTTCCATCTTACCACTAAACGGTCCGCATTTTCCCGCCAATTGAAATATGGTGGGAAATATTACTCCGGCTTCACTGACATCATCAGTTCCAGACGCAAACCGAAATCGCTCTCTGTAGTTTGTGACAATTCGAGTCCTTCTTCTTCTGATATAAGGTATCATTTCAGCTCCTGTATATGCTTATGTTGGTTGATTTGATTTTGTTATAATAGGGAAGAATTGTAATGTGAGAAATTGCTAAAAGTATGCCCTAATAAAAGGAAACTTAAGTTTTAATTTTGAGTTATTCCGTCCAATTCCAGACGAATTTCATTATTTCATATGTTATGAAGCTTTCTAACAGAAGATTAATTTGAATAGAGAGACTTACCCTTTGTTTTGTTGAAAATCCTGTTAATCTTGTTTGTTAACCACCAAGGAGGGACATGTCAGAAATGTGCTTTTAAGGTAGCGATCATTGTCATTTGGATCTTAACATTGATAAGTAACTCCTATTTCCAAAGAAGGGTGGTTGAACGAGCTATATTAATCTGGCGGTATGTAAAGTTATTGAAAAATCAGATAGGTTATTACTCTGTTAGCGTGTGTGTTCTGAATTGGGAGGATGTGTTTTGAGATATATAGCTAACTCTCTATACATATTTTCTCTCCACAGACACATATATATATATGTATTTATGTGTTTATGGTTCGAGCTGGAAGGCGTGGACTTAGCTTAACCTGTACAACCTATTCTAAATACGCTACAGCATACTCCTTTAGTAACAGTGAATCCACAAGGAAGGATATGACATAGATTAAAGAGCTTGTCTCCTTTCTTGAAAGGAAAGTTTTAGTACTAATACTCATCAGTTGGTAACCTACTCCTTCTGATGTGTGTATCATATCACTGGTGAATGGGTAATACATATAGTACACGCCTCCACTCATTGCTCATCATTTGCTAGATTTTCAAGAGAAATTTGGTATGAATCTAGTCATTCATTAGAGGGAATGAGTATCTTGCAATTTCAGAATTCTCAGTAGATAGAATATTCCCTTCAATATGCATCAATCTAACCTCATAATAATTTGGCTTGTAGGCTAAAATCTAAATCTATCCAAAATAAATCATATGGAGATCTATTTAGACAAGAAACTACATGCAATTAAAACCTTTAACTTATATGGTCCCTTAAGTTTTGAGGACATGTATATTTTGGTCCATATTGAATGCAGATTATGAATTTATGTATTATAAGTTGAGTAGGCCAAATTACATGACGTGTATAATTGCTATAGCTTGATGAATCATCAAATTATACACGAGTACTGACTTGTTTTATTGATTCCTCACTTCTAGGTTGAGATGGTTTGCTGTTTTGTTTATTTGTGTATTTACAATATTATTGACTTACTTGTGTCCATTTGGTTAAAACAGAAAAAAACTGTTAACAAACCAAAGTGTAATCTATGAAACGATCATGGGAATTACTAAGACTACTTTTGGTTGGGGAGGATAAGATGAAGGAGATTAAACCATTAGTTTATCGAGTACAAACCTACGGGCTACAGGTGTATATCCTCCTCGGACCTTTTAATAAAGCTACTTTGCTTATCAAAAAGGGGGGAAGATTAGCATATGTGTATTGACCACATATACTTTCCTTTTAATGGGGGTTCATCGTCTGCTCATAAGTTTCCCTGTTCATGTCACACTGAATGATTGGTAATGGAATTCCTTTGGAGAAAGTTTGTACAAATACATGTTCACCTCTGTAGCAGAACGGGTTTGGAAAAGTTTACTTGTTAAAGGTTATAATAAGCCTTGTTTTATTGATGGATCAACAGCGAAGAACTTGCTTCTCCAAAAGAGCATTAATATTGCAGCTCAATTTTGTGTTATAGTCGTTATTTCCAGATGTAATTGTGTGCATTAAGGTCCTTGTATTTCACATTTAGCCATAACAAGTCTACTCCACTTTTTCGAGTTTCTGACAGCTGTTAAGAATGTGCAAAATTCAACTTAATTTTTTGCGTGGATATGTTTTCTGTATATGTACCCCAGTTTCAGTACTCATCTGATTGGATAGCTTTTATCAAAATATTTTGCTTCCATTTCCTTAAAGTAAAACAACCTTTTGATCTTCATTTTATTTGTTATTTAGTTCTACAGCCAAGATAAGAAGTGAAGTTCTTTCTCCGTTTCGGTCTGTTCGGATGTTCTTCTATGTTGCTTTTATTGCAAGCGCTGGTCTTGGAGGACTTATTGCCTCTACACGACTAATTGCTGCATTGGCCAATTCATCAAGAGGTGCTGAAGTTCCTGAGATCCTAAAAGGTCTTGGCATAGATCTTGGTGCAGTCTCCATATTTGCTTTTCTGTATTATAGAGAGAATAAAGCGAAAAATGCTCAGGTAGCAAAATTAGCAAGAGAGGAAAATCTCTCAAATCTTAAGCTCCGTGTGGATGAGAAGAAAGTTGTCCCTGTTAGTGCTTTCAGAGGGATTGCTCGTTTGGTCATCCTTGCTGGCCCTTCGGCTTTCATTTCAGAATGTTTCAAACTCAGTGCACCATTTACTGAGGGCCTTCTAGAAAGAGGAGTGCTTGTGGTCCCTTTTGCAACAGATGGAATTTCTCCTAGCTTTGAATTTGAAGAGAATGAAGAACTAGTGGAGAAAATTTCCAGAAGAAAAAGGCTATGGCAGCTTGCTCCTATTTATGCCACTGAGTGGACTAAGTGAGTGAGCTACCAACAACATGAAACTTTGTGTAGTTTGAAACTATTTCTTCGCTCACTTGTGCTGCTGACATTAACAATAATTACATTGACATCAAGAAGTAAAAACAAAGATTCTCATATTTGGTTCACTTGTGAAGGTGGATAGATGAACAGAAGAAACTAGCCGGTGTCTCTCCTGAATCTCCAGTGTAAGTATTCTGCAACTATAGTAGTATATATAGGTTTTCTAAGAGAAAGATCGGTTGATTGAATTCTTCATGGTACGTGTCAAATAGGACTGCAATGTAAGCATTATTGAGTTCAGAAAAATGGACCTTCATCATGGTTTTACGTGAATCTTTAAACAAATCTTGAAATGCTAGAGGCATTGTTATAAAAGAGGTACTAACTTTAAGCAAATGAATGATGTTTGGTCATTTTAATCATGTGCAGGTATTTATCTCTACGCCTGGATGGTCGTGTGCGTGGCAGTGGTGTTGGTTGTCCTTCTTGGAATGCTTTTGTATTGCAATTGCCACCAGTAAAGGGCATTTGGTCTGGTCTTCTTGATGGCATGGATGGAAGAGTGCTTTAAGAATTGAGATCAGATATTCTCTTCTCTTTTTTATTCTTTGAAGTACTATATTATATTATGTTGACAATATACTTCTTTTTTCCTCTTCAATACATAATTGCAGCATTCACCAAGTTTTCTTTTGCTTCGTTTACTCCATTCCTCCCTCTCTTTTTTCTTTGTTGGTGAGGTTAACTTCACGTGTGTCCAGGCCAGGGTGTTTCCGAGAGTGGAAGCCGGGGATGGGAGCCAGGGTAATGGGGCATGCATGTTGCTCAAGTATGTACGTACCCTCCCATTACGTGGATCAAGTTTTAATAAGCCTATGATCAAAAATAGGAATGTGATATTAATTACTACAGTTTCCATAATTAGTTCATTTGATAGAGAAGTTGTCTATTGACGTGTAAATTATTACTGTTGTCTATAATCAACATTTTGATACATAGTGTCTTTTCCCTGATTGAAAACCTATATTTCTTTGCTTTCAAAACTTGCCATAGTTCAGACTTCAAGGTACTTCCTATTTTGATCTCTATCATCTCACAAGGGAATGGAAACAAGAGAGATCAACTAAAGTGTAAGCCAAAAGAGGGGGATGAGAACAGAAATAGTGAATGGATCCGGTGCCCTGTTATTGCATTGAGGTAAAGACTCTTTCCTCTCTTCGAGTTCTGAACCATGATTTAATTTGTGCTGTTTTTGCCATATAATTGTTATCTATACAAGGTAGCATATGATTCGCACTTGGTACCAAAAAGCACTGCAAAAATATGTTAGAATTTTGGGGTCCTGATCATCCTTTATGTCCTTAACTAGATAGTCTACCTTAAGGTGTAGACCCGTCATACATACACAAACCTCTCCAACATGATGTTTGCAAGATAGTAGGAATTGGATCGAGTAATGGCAACAAGCTAAATAAGAAATGGAGGGAGAAAGTTGCCAGGAAATTATGATACACATTCACATTCAAAGCCAGTATATAACTAGAGATTAAACATGGAAAGCACAGGGCTGGACACATTACAAATATGGAAAACCTTGAACTAATTACTTCCACTCCTTCATTTCACTTCTTCAACTTCGTCCAATGCGTAGTTGTTGGTGGATACATTAGCATAGTTCACTTTGTTGAACCTCACTACAACTGGGTAGCGTGTTTTTGGATCCTGCACCATCACCATTAACAATAACATCAAAAGTTAACATCTGTTTGTAATTAATTTCCTCTCTCACAAGTCACAAAGAACATGGATTCCAATCAATTCCCTTACCTGATCAACTGCTACAACTGAGCCGGTACCCTTGTACCAGTAAGACTCCTTCCTTAAAATTCTCACCTGTATTCAGAACATTTCAAGAATCAATTGGTAATGAACAGCCTATAAGAGACTGTGGATGTACAAATGCCTGCTATAACAGACTTAAACTATTATACTTGAATAAAAATTAATGATATCTATACACACACACACAGAAACTGATGCAGTATATAATCAAGTAAAAACCCAACATTTTCTCCATGAAGCATAATATATATAAGAAAAATTACTAAAATCTCAACCGTAATTATATTTTGAACCCATAATTTCAAAAGTGTATTGAGTTTTTGTGATAACACCTTGTATGTTAGAATCCAATCATAAATCTTGAAGTAGCATCTATATATATGTGTCTATATATTTTATCTACTGGTTTTAAATCTTGAATCATCAGTGTGAATACATACTATATAAGAGATAAGTTGGTCTTATTTCTTTTATTGAACAACTTACTTTGGCTCCTCTCTTGGGTCCAATTGGAGGTGGCTTGGCAGCTTTGGCAGGAGGAGCTTCGCCTTCAGCGGTGGCGGTAGCAGCTGGTGGTGCAGCTTCCGCAGCTTCTTCTGCGGCCCGGACAACGAGCCTGGGGATGTTGGTGGTGTTGTTCTTGGAGGAGAAGGATAACATAGAGCTCTTTGGAGCAGAGTTAGAGGTGACATTAGGGGTTGCCACCATAAAACCAGATGCAGCAGAAGCCATGCTGCTACTTGCCATGGTTCTTTTATGCGTTTCTTTGTCTGAACTTGTTCTTCTGCTGCAGAGATATGAAGAATGATGAAAATTAATGTAAGGAGCAAAAGCAGAAGTAGGATTTGAGCGGCTTTGAGTTAATGTGATATCTTTTTCCTGAACAAAAGATCAACCTAGCTACCACACGACATTGCTCCATCCACTGACACGCTGCCACATGGTACCATATCCAATTCTTATGGATAATGCTACCACTTTTATTTCGTCTCACATATTTTGCTTCTTTTTTGTTATTCATAGTGTATTATTAATTTTTTATTGTGTTTTTAAGGGTATGACTTAGTGATTAATGTATACGTAGTTGACTGATAATCATGAGGTTTAAGGTTCAATTTCATCAAAACAAATACTAGGTGATTTCTTCTTATCTTCCTTGATGACTAGAGTTATTTGGTATCTATGAGGTATCCTTGAAATTAATTGAGGTGTCCGTAAGCTGGTTTAAGCACCAAGGTTTATAAAAAAAGTATTTTAATGTGAAATTGAGCTATTTTGACTTTTATGATATTAAAAATGAATAGATAGATAATGATGATTCTTTTTATGATATTGTTAGCTCATATTAACACATCTATTTTTCCTCAATTAATGTATATATATTCCATTTTTTCCTTTTAGATCGTCTGAAAAGGATGTTCACTTGTATGATTGAATTACAGAATAGAATACTGTGAAGCGATGCTTCCTCCAAAATAAAAGTTTATTCTAGAATGACCAACATGTGAACAAGAGCTCCAGGACAGTTTTCCAAGAAGACCAACTAGTGCACCGTGCAAAGATAGAATCAGAAGAAATGAATTTTGAATTATAGTTCTTTCTATTTAGGAAAAGGAATCAAAAATATCATTTTAACTTTAATTTATTAGTTAAGTTTGTTCTTCGTTATACTATAGGGTTATTTACAATTATATTGATAAGAAACTTATCACATATACCTCTTAGACATTTTTCACTGTGGCATTTTAAAATCCTATGTGGCTTAACATCGATATGATACATGATTATGTGATGGATATATTTATTATTCTGATGATGAGTGGTTGAGTCTAATATGAGTTTACATATGAAAAATTTACGGTCAAAGATAGACTTATTTGAATCTCAAAATCCAATAGATTTTACTTTTATTTGTCACTTTTAACATATTAAGAAAAAATAATATTGTTTTTTATGTTTTATTCTTAGCATTAGTTATTTATTTCTTAAATCATTTTTAATATTTAATACTAAATTTCAATTATTAGGGACAATATGATAAAATAATCATGTCAATTTTTTAATGCATATATTAAATTTAAATATAACAAGTAAAATTAAACGAATAAAATACTAACAACTTTGATAAATGAAGACGGAACTTTAATAGTTTATGATTAATTTAATCATTTTATCTTTAACTTATAAACGTTGTTTTTGAGTTAATTCTTTTGACCTCAAATTCGCTCAAACATGCAAAATATATGTTGCTTAAGGAAAACAATTTTATTCAAAAAGAATTAATAATAAAAGAAAACTATAACCAAAAAAAGGCAATGTAGAAGTGATGAGAGAGAAAAGTGGCAGGGAAAATAGGGTCAAGTAAATGTTAGTACGGAAAAGTGACTAAAACATCTTTTGAACTATTGAAAATAGTATAAAATTACCCTACATTCATTTATTGGCTTTCAAATACCTCTGTCATATACCTATTGGCTTCCAAATACCCCTGTCATCCATCTTTGAGGACAATATTGACCACTTTTATAACAGATTATCATTTAAATATTTTTTTGAAATACGTGGGGACCAACTATTGGATACAATTTAATTACTTAAATTAATTTACAAACTTACTCATTATTAATTATACACTATCCAAATTAATTAATTACACGCGTCCCAAATTATATTTACCCATCGATTAAAACAAATACACCCTTCATTCCCAACATTTCACTTCATCTATCAACCTTATTCCCCAATATATTCGCCTACAATCTCGAAAAACAATACTTAAATACACACATGTATCACCATAAGAAAATACCAAAACACTCATAATTTTTTATGGTGATAGTGTATTTAGGTAGTATTTTTTGAGATTGTAAGTGAATATACTGGGGAAGTAAGGTTGAAAGAGGAAGTGAAATGTTGGGAATAAAGTGTGTATTTAATTTAATCGGTGGGGTAAATGTAATTTGGGGCGGGTGTAGTTAATTTGGATCGGGTATAATTAACTTGAGTCAAGTGTAGTCAATTTGGATCTAGTATAATTGATGAGTTTGTAAATTAATATAAGTAATTAAATTGTAGTCTATAGATGGTCGCCAAGTATTTAAAAAAATTATTTAAATGATAATTCGCTATAAAAGTAGTCAATATTGGACCCAAAGGTGGATGAAAGGGTATCTGGAAGTCAATAGGTGGATGTCAGGGGTATTTGGGAGCCAATAGGTGGATGTCAGTGGTATTTGGGAGCCAATAGGTGGATGTAGGGTAGTTTTGTACCATTTCCAATAGTTCAAGGGTATTTTAGACCCTTTTCCGATGTTAGTATGACCTAAGCAAAGGATAAAATAGCCAAAACAGGTCCAAAATTTTCAAGTAACCTACAATAACTCTATTTTCTCATCCAATGGAGGTTGTTCATTTAAATGTAATTACAAAATTGTCCCCGACAACCATAAGCTCCTCAACTTTCTGCTGAAGTTATTGCCTTATATATAAGTTGTAAAGTAAAGTAACATACATATATATGCGCTGTAAGCATCATCAAGGACAAAGAATATAGAGTTAAAAAATGGGTGAAGAAAAGCCAAGGGTAAAATACACTTCGTCGAAATAAGAAAGGTCGAATGTTTATTCATAATAATTAATAATAATTAAATTATTTTGAAAAAGTCATTTTAATCCAATAAAAAGCTTGTCTAATTTTTCTGAATTTTGATCTAATAAATATTTTATTTATTTTTCCATTACTTATAAGTGAAGTAATAGTTAGAGGGTAATAGGGGATGAAAAATAAGTGACTAAAGAAACGTATCTGAAGGAGAACGGTGACGAATATATATAACAAATATATAAGTTGTCTCAAAATATAATGTAACACCTCGGTCTTAGAAAGAGCTAATTTTAGAAAGAACTAAATTGGAAAGAGCTAAATTGAGATTTTCGCAAGTTAGACTTCAATTGTGAGTTTAGGGTCAACTTCAAACGATCATAACTTTCAGCACAGGATGAATTATGTGTCCTATGAGATATCAAATGAAAGATTTTTGAGTCCTCTTTCCAACACCGAGTTTGCTAAATTTTGAGTTCGGATGAGGGAAATATGCTCGTTTGAGTTCAACTTGTCCAGTTAAGAAACTTCATCTGAATTATGGAGGGATATTTTGGTCTTTTCCTTACCCCACTTAGTCCACATATTTTTACACCCAAATTAGGGGTCAAAGCTGATTAAAATCAGATTACGCTAAAGTCTAAAAACGTTTGAAAAGCTAGGGCAAAGTTCCAGAGGAGAAAAGGGAGAAAAACTTCAAGCGTTCAAGAGTTCTTGTGATCTTTGAGGATTTTCACCAAGGATTTAATCCTTACGAGGTATGTAAGTTCTCATAGTGTTGGGTTCGTTCACCCACACGCCAATCATATGATTTTTATCCGTAATTATATTCTTGAGGTCGAATGATTTGAGTTCTTGAGGTTTTGTGCTTTGTTCTTTGATAATGAAGTTCTTGAGGTGAGAGTTGTGAATGAGTGTTGTTCTTAGTGGGTTTTGGTGGAGATTTCATTGTGATTGTGTTGGGTTTAAGAATCTAAAAGAGTTTGAGGGAAATCGTTTTCGATTCTAGATGAGTTAGGGTATGAGATTGAACAAGAAAATTCATCAAATTCTGGGCAAGGGCTTGGGGCGGCGTGCCACCATAGCTCTAGAACTACTTCCCAGTAGTTTGGGGACTAGCGCGGTGTGCCACTCAGTAGGCCCAAACACTGTTCAGTAGTTTTAAAGTTGGCGCCCCGCGCCATTCAGTGCGCCGGGTCACCAGGTCCCCTACCCTTCCGACCTTCTTTCCGTGTGAGTTCCCTCGAATCGTACCTATGTTTTCTACTTGAGATCCACACTTAAAATCTTCATTAATCCTTGAGAGATCATGCATATCCAAATCATAACTCTTGAATTCATAATTCAAAGTCAAGATAGAGTTAAGAGTAAAGTTCGAGGAAGTTCTTTGGAGTCATTTGAGAAGTCTTATGCAAACTTTTAAAACTTGTTTTAGGACTTGAGTACTTGAGTATGAGGATGAGGTGAGTTGAGTTTCATTTTTCAAAATGATTATATGGGAACTAAGTATTCCCAAGGGTAAATACTTTTACATTTAACATGAGAGAAAGCTTTGATTTTCAAATGAGTTCATGAGGAGTTTTTGAGCAATGTCTTTTTTAAGAGAACCTTTTGAGTAATAATCTCAAAGTTTGAGGATGAGAAATGTTTTTAAACAAATTAGCATGAGTTATATTATTAGGAGTAGTATTGAGCACCGATATGGGGACGAGTTCAGACAACTCAAAGTCCTCATAAACCATGTATGCCAACATGGATACATGATCATACTTTTTAGATGATTCCTTATTGATTTTAACCATATCTTAGTGGATACACTTAGTTGAGGATGTCATATACTCCAGCAAGTTAAAAGACAGTTCTGGCAGCGTGGGCGAGACTTTGTATCATCACATTGCTCATAGTGATGGTTGTCAATTAGAGAATCTTCCAAATAAGATTAAAGAGTTATTATTATATTTTCAAATACATTGAGTTGTTATTTACTATTTTATAAGTTTTCTTTATAATGCATCCTTATTGTTGCTTTTATGTTAAACTGAGTTGAGTATTTTCGAGTTTGAGTATCTTTGAGTAGAGTTGAGTCGAGATGAGGTGAGTACGTTCTTCCTTTTTATCAGTTCAAGCTTATGTCTCAAGCTTATGTCTGTGCTTTAGAATTCCTCTTGCATGCTCGTATATTCCATGCACTGACGTCATTTGGTTTGCATCTTTCATGATGCAGATACAGGTAAGCAGGGTCATCAATAGGTGCTCCGTTGATAACACTTGCAGTCCTAGAGTTTGATTGGTGAGCCTCCTTGCTTTACTGAGGGCTCCACACTTTGCTTTTATTTTCAGTTTGTTAGGATGATAGGGGTCTTGTCCCGACATCCATCGTAGTAGTTAGAGGCTTCGTAGATAGTAGAGTCTTGAGAAGTTTGCTTCATTTTCAATTGTTAATGTTTTAGACTGGAGTTTCCTCTTTTGTCCAGTTGAATGTTTCTAAATATTCTGAGTTAAGTTTTGAGACTTTTGTGTTATATCTTTACTTTTGAGTTCATCTAATATTGAGTAAGTCTTTCGCTGAGTATTGAGTCAGGCCAAGGGTTCACTTGGGAATCAGCAATGGTTCTCGAATTCCAGTGAAATCCAGGGTGTAGGCTCGGGGTGTGACAAACTTAGTATCAGAGTACAGAATTCAAGAGTCCTAGGGTGTTTATGAAGCCGTGTATGTAGAGTCTTAGTTATTAGTGTGAAGCACTCCACATCTATAATTAGGAGGCTACAACATTTAGGAAACAATTCCATTCTTTTATACTCTTTTCGTGCGATAGAGTTTAACTATAAAAGTTTCTTTTAATTCATGATTGCGCGTTATCTTTTCAGATCAAGCCTCCACAAAGAGTTGTTCAAGTTCGTCCTGCTAGGAGTAATGTTGATCCCCATGATCAAGGGGTACCCAATGCACCAGAAGTGCAACCCCAAAGAGAAGTCACCAATGCTGAGTTCCGAGATGCTATTTGGATGTTGATCCAACTTATGGCAAATCGAGCTGGTCAACAGAAAGGGGTTCGACAGGATGTGGCTGATACATCCAAAATCTGTGAGTTCTTGAGAATGAATCCTCCATAATTCACAGGTTTAAGTGTCACTAAAGATCCGCAGAACTTTGTAGAAGAGTTGTAGAAAGTGTTTGAGGTGATGCATGTTGCAGATGCTTAGCGTGTATAGTTAGCAGCATACCAACTGAAGGGCGTTGCTAGGGTATGGTATGACCAATAGAAGAAGAGTGGAGCTGAAAGGGCACCAATTGTGAGTTGGGTTGTGTTCGAAGAGGCATTCTTGGGACGTTTCTTTCCCTGTGAGCTGAGGGAGGCAAAGTTACGAGAATTTCTTAACTTGAAGCAGAAATCCATAAGTGTGCATGAGTATAGACTCAAGTTCACTCAACTGCCCCATTATGCTTCAGAGATGGTTGTTGATGTGAGGAGCAGGATGAGTTTGCTTGTGTTTGGGTTGTCTCGTTTGTCAAGTAAGAAGGGCAAGACAGTTATGCTGATACGAGACATGGACATAAAAAGACTTAAATCCACGTGCAACAGGTTGAGGAAGATAAATTGAGGGATAGAGAAGAGTTTCGAAATAAGAAAGCTAAGACTACAGGTAATGAGTCCGGACAACAGAAGACCGGGAATGCAAACCGATCATCTTTTCAACAAAGACAACTTGGACTTGCTTCATCCTCTGCTAGTGCACCTGCACCAAAGCATAGAGGTGAGTTCAAGAATCAAAATTCCCAAAACTTCAGAGCTAGACCTACTTAATCTCAGGGTAGTGTGACACAAGGGGCCAACTGGACTCCTACATGTGCTAAGTGTGGTAGAAACCACCCAGGAGCGTGTCGTGATGGCTCCACTGGTTGCTTAAAGTGCGGTCAAACAGGTCACTTCATCAGAGAGTGCCCTAAGAACAGGCAGTAGAGTGGTAATGGGGGGAAATAGAGTCCAATCTTCTTCGGCGGCTCCACCAGATAGAGCTGCACCTAGATGAGCTACTTCAGGGATAGGCACAAAAGCAAACCGTATGTATGCTATCACCAGTCACCAAAAGCAGGATAATTCGCCAGATGTTGTCACTGGTAAGATCAAAGTATTTACTTTTGATGAATATGCATTGATTAATCCAGATGCGAGCCTATCTTTTATGACTCTTTATGTTGTTATAAGGTTCGATATTATTTCCGAACAACTTCTTGAGCCCTTCGGTGTTTCCACACATATTGGTGAGTCTATTCTAGCTGAGAGAGTTTATCGTGATTGTGTCATCTTTGTCAATCACAAGGACACCATGGCTGACTTAGTTGAGCTAGATATGGTAGACTTTGATGTTATTCTAGGTATGAACTGTCTTCATGCTTGTTATGCCTCAGTTGATTATAGAACTCGAGTAGTTAAGTTCAATTTTCCTAATTAGCCTATTATAAAGTGGAGAAGTAGTTCAGCAATGTCTAAGGGTTGTTTCATTTCGTACCTTAAGGCTTGAAAGTTAGTTTCCAAGGGGTGCATCTATCAGTTAGTTCGAGTTAATGACTCTAGTGTTGAGACATCGTCTATTTAGTCTGTTCCATTTGTGAGTGAGTTTCCTGAGGTCTTTCCAGATGATCTTCCAGGAGTCTCTCCTGAGAGAGAAATAGACTTCGGCATATATATTATTCCCGATACTCGACCTTTTCTATTCCGCCATATAGAATGGCTCCAACTGAGTTGAAATAGTTAAAAAATAGTTGAAAGATCTTATTAATGAAAGTTTCATTCGACCAAGTGTCTCGCCTTGGGGAGCTCTGCTCTTATTTGTGAAGAAGAAAGATGGTTCTCTTAGGATGTGTATTGATTATCGCCAATTAAATAAGGTCACTATCAAGAATAAGTACCCTCTTCCGATAATTGATGATCTTTTATATCAACTTGAGGGTACCACTTGTTTCTCTAAGATAGACCTTAGATCGGGTTATCACCAGTTAAGGGTAAGAGAGAGTGATATTCCAAAGACTACATTAAAGACCCATTATGGTCATTATGAGTTTCTTGTTATGTTATTTGGCTTGACTAATACTCCTGCAGCGTTCATGGACCTTATGAATAGAGTATTTAAGCCATATCTTGATATGTTTGTTATCGTATTTATTGATGACATTCAAATTTATTCAAGGAATGAGGATGATCATACTAGTCATCTCAGAGTAGTTCTCCAAATTCTAAAGGGTAGAGAGTTGTATGCTAAATTTTCCAAGTGTAAATTTTGGCTTAAGTCAACGACGTTCTTAGGCCACATTATATCTAGTGAAGGGATTCGAGTTGACACTTAGAAGATTGAGGCGGTGTAGAATTGGCCCAGACCCACATCTCCAACTAATATTAGGAGTTTCTTGGTATTGGCTTGTTATTATAGGAGGTTTGTCGAGAGGTTTTCATCTATTTCATACCCATTGACGAAGTTGACTCAGAAGACAGCAAAGTTTCAATGGTTTGAAGCTTGTGAGAAGAGCTTTTAGGAATTGAAAACTAGGTTGATTATTTACCAATGTTGACCTTATCGGAGGATAAACGAGGCTTTGTGGTGTATTGTGATGCGTCCAAAGTTGGATTGGGTTGTGTATTGATGCAGAATTGCAAAGTTATATCTTATGCCTCTAGAAAGATTAGGATTCACGAAAAGAATTACCCAACCCATGATCTCGAGTTGGCTGTTATAGTGTTTGCTTTGAAAATATGGCGTCACTACCTTTATGGTGTTAATGTATATGCGTTCACCGATCACAAGAGTCTTCAGTATGTATTCAGTCAGAAAGAGTTTAATCTCAGACAAAGGAGGTGGTTGGAGTTACTCAAGGATTATGACATGAGTATTCTATATCATCCATGTAAGGCTAATATTGTTGTTGATGCTTTGAGAAGGTTATCTATGGGTAGTACTTCCCATGTTGAGGAAGGCAAGAAAGAGTAAGCAAGAGATATGCACAGACTTGCACGATTGGGAGTCTGGTTGTTGGTTTCCAATGAAGGTGGAGTGGTGGTGAAGAATGGAGTTGAATCATCACTAGTGTCCGAAGTAAAAGAGAAATAAGACCAAGACCCTGTTTTGCTTGAATTGTGTAACGACTCGGAAAATGATAGAGTGAAACTAGAGCCTCACATGTGAGTTTGGAGTCGAGAACTTAATGAAATGATTATATTTGAATTTGACCCAAAAGTTCTTAAAAATGTGCTTCGGAAGTTACCGGAAACTTGTTTAGCT